>VYZU01084950.1:27126-85180 GCA_013401355.1 Ceyx cyanopectus
TGAAATTTCACTCCCAACAAGGTGAACTATGGTAGAGCATCTATTCATGCTGAATGTTTAATGTGCATTACAGGAGTCCTTGGATAATGTGGCAGGTGAAGTGTTGCACCACTTAAATTAAGAAGTTTAATGAGATCATTTAACAGTGAATGTCATGTCAGTGCTTACCTGGCCACAAAGCTTGTATAAAGAATAAACATAATGAAACATTTGACTATTTATAATTTACAATAAATCAGTGAGCCTCAATCACCAAAGGGATCACCAAATCTAATTGCCAGCTAATGCTTGGTGTTTAATAAAGGTCAAGCAAAATTATTAGCAGAAGCTTGGGGAGTGCTTCAGAGTAGTATGAAAATAGAGTGGCTTATTGATGGAGCCAGGAATGCAGGTACAATGACATTTTCAATTATGAGCAATCAGGTATAACAAAGGAGCTGAAGAGAAACCCAGTGAAACTATACGTGTTTTGCTGTTTGGCACTGTTTTAGGATTAACTTTGCATAGCTCTGTTTTCCATAAAGGCCTGTGTTGTGACGATTTGATCAAATGAGATATTTGATAGAGGATTCAGTCTGTAACTTGGATGAAATTTGTGTCATAATACAAATAGCACCAGGGGAAAAATGGCTCCAGACTCCAGAGAGTAAATGGGATGAGTTGACCAAGACCAGCCCTTTAAACAGGTGGCAATTTCTTGTAATGTATGGAAATTATCTTTGTCAGACAGAATCACACCCAGAAATTAAGAAAAATTAGATAACAAGAACTATTGACTGACCTGCTCTTGTTTCATTGTGTTTTCCTCTGATAGTCAAGGTAATATTGTTAATGCTAAATAGGATTATTCATCTAAAGATTTAAATACACTTTTAGAAACTTGAGGTATGCCCTTTGTAGCAGATGAAACTTTTTCTCGGGTTGATGTTTCCAGCCCAATCAGGCAACTGCAGACAGGTACTCTTTCAGTACTGAATTTCCTCCAGCAGACCCACATTCCTGAATCTTTAGGAGAGTTGTTAGCAAAGATAACCACTCAAAATCAGTTTTATTTGAACTTCTGCCAAATGCATATGTGGCAGACAGCCTAGTAGTGATAAACCTGCCCTTTCACTCGTATGTCATCTTCACAGCTTTCACCTCTAATAATTTACATGGCCAGGTCCTGCACTGGGGCTATACCAGGGCTGCTGCCTTTGGATATCAGGAAAGGAAACTGAAGACAAAATGATTGTGAGGAAAATTAATTATTTAAAGCTCTTCTCTGTGATGTAGCCATATGAAGTATTGGTTAATACAAAACCGAAGTGATGCCTTCTGAACAAGGCTCCTGGGCAGCAAAGTGTTTGCCAAGACTGAAAGTAAGGGAATGGAGGCAATAGATCTTCAGGTTTTCATTCAGGTGGCAGATGGAAATTATTACAACCATCAGTTCTAGAAAGAAGTTAAACCTTTGGGAAAAAGTGCTTCAGCATTTTTTTTTTCAAGTTCCAGAACTACCTGGGAGAACAGCAACTTCTTTGTTTCAGCCTCTAGCCCAGATTCACCTGTTGCAAAACAGGGGTGACTCTATGTAAATATATATATGGGCATTATTTTTGCTCTGTCAAATTTAACATGACAAGATTTCACTTTCAAAGACAGAATCTTTGAAGCAGGTGACTGTGAGAGGAAGCAGTTTGCATGGAGTTAGTAAGCCAGACTGAAGATGTCCATCTGCTCTTGCCAAACTTGTCAGCTTTTACAATGTGCAGGCTTGAAATGCAATACTGGAAATGCAAGCAAATATCTTCTTGGAACTGAAAGAAAGAACTTGGTTTTCACATACAGCACTTCAGCTTTATGAGAAATGTCTGAGACCATGTGGAGACCCAGTTGTGCCCTCTTGATGGTGAAGAACTTGGAAATCACAAAGCCAGCAGGACTGATGGAAGCTTTGTAATGGCAAATAGGATCACCAAAACCACTGTCTCAAAAGGCAGCTCGCTCTCTCTTGGTTAACAGTTCTGTGTCTCACTGATACCTAGACTTCAGAGCTGTCTCTTACAGATATTTCCTTCCTGGTAGTATGTAAGCTGGTGCTGGACCCGAATGCCTGTGTATAAAGGATACTGTCTTTCCAGGGCTGAATTTGACCTTACAGCCCATATGAAGCCACATGTTTCAATGCTGCTCTGAAATTCAGGCTTTTCCACTAGAATACTGTACAGGCACTAGGCAAACAATGTAGCATTCTTTAAAGGGCCCTTTTGAATGTTGTCCTGAGCTGAAGCACTGGTAAATCATATCTATCCATTTAGATGGGAGTACAGCACAGGTAGCTCTTCCAGTACAACATCTGTTAAGATCCCAGCGCGCGAGGTTTTTATCTCAGTATTGTTGCTGACATTGTACACAGTTTTGTTTGCTCAGAATATCTTTATCTGGCAAGCCAGATGTCAATCCACTCTTAATGCTTCACAGGGAATCTTTTTTCCTGTCCAAAAAGGAACTTTATCAGTAGTTTTTTTGAATCTGCATTCTCTGAGAATTTCAGATGTGCTTCTTTCTTCAATCCCTTAAGTAACCTTTTCTCCTTCTCTTCCCTCATTTTGNGGGGAGTGCTTCAGAGTAGTATGAAAATAGAGTGGCTTATTGATGGAGCCAGGAATGCAGGTACAATGACATTTTCAATTATGAGCAATCAGGTATAACAAAGGAGCTGAAGAGAAACCCAGTGAAACTATACGTGTTTTGCTGTTTGGCACTGTTTTAGGATTAACTTTGCATAGCTCTGTTTTCCATAAAGGCCTGTGTTGTGACGATTTGATCAAATGAGATATTTGATAGAGGATTCAGTCTGTAACTTGGATGAAATTTGTGTCATAATACAAATAGCACCAGGGGAAAAATGGCTCCAGACTCCAGAGAGTAAATGGGATGAGTTGACCAAGACCAGCCCTTTAAACAGGTGGCAATTTCTTGTAATGTATGGAAATTATCTTTGTCAGACAGAATCACACCCAGAAATTAAGAAAAATTAGATAACAAGAACTATTGACTGACCTGCTCTTGTTTCATTGTGTTTTCCTCTGATAGTCAAGGTAATATTGTTAATGCTAAATAGGATTATTCATCTAAAGATTTAAATACTCTTTTAGAAACTTGAGGTATGCCCTTTGTAGCAGATGAAACTTTTTCTCGGGTTGATGTTGTTGTTTTAGGCTAAAACAGTTTCCAGCTGACATTCATATGCTGTGTGCCTTTTCCATCTTCAGCTGAGTGAGCATTGCTATCCCTGTGGCATCTCTGACAGGTTGGGGGTGTCAATGGTTTATTTTATTACACCAGCTCATGAAGTTGAGCAAAAAACAATGAGCTGGAGGAAGGTTTGTGTGCCTGAAAGCTTGTCTGCTTGTTGGATAATTACCTCAAATTACTGCTTGGGTAAATGGTTTCTAAAGAATGTGGGCACCCAGAGTAGCCTTTGATACACTGGCTAAAAAGAATTTATTGAAATAATTGATTTTCTCTCTACAAACACACACACAAAGCTGCTTTTTTGCCACGTGTGTTCCTCAGCTGCTTTGAAACACACACGTAATGATTTGCTCCTCTATATATTCACATGCAGAGCAAAAAACACAGGCACTGTTTTTTTGCCCAAGTCATTTTGAGGAGGTGAGTCACTGTGTCCAACTTCCAAGTGCCTGGCAAATCCAGATCTGAAAGGCAATGAATTTGAAATATGAAATCACCCATCTCAGAGCAGTGGGGAAGATGAAAAAGGGAGGCTGGCTGAAGAGAGCAGAAATAACATCACCCGAGCAGGACCGTGGGAGTTGAAGTGACTTTCTTTTTTTAAACTGCTTTTGTTTCACAGGATCTTCCTTTTACCTCCTGCTGCCATCAGAAAACAACTCCAGCACACTTTGCTCCTGCAGGATTGGCTGGATCCTCAAGGAGGTTCATGAACTTCTCAGCAAGCAGCTCTAGGCTGATCTTGCCTGCACAAGATTGCAATAGAATCAGTGAAATAGTTGTCAGGACCCTGTCAGGTTTAAGATGAGGTGATCTATTGAGTTATTTTCCAATTGAAAAGGGTGTTTTCTCAGGTTTACATTTGGGTTCTGGATTTTTTGACCTCATACTCTGCTCTGGCCTGGACCAGGCCCTAAATAACCAAACCACCTGTCAGTGCTGCCTGGATCCTTCCCCATCTTTTTACAGCTCTGACAAGATATTTATTAAGCAGGGCTCCATTTCAAGGCTCAGGCTGATGACTGCTGCATGAAGAATTCATTACTTGATCCTTTGTTTCCTAGGATTCTTCATGACAGGGGGCTTGGAACTAGATGATCTTTAAGGCCTCTTCCAACCCAAACCATTCTGTGACTCTAAAACCTCTTTAATCTGAGGGTGGCAGACACTGGAATGGGATGCCCAGAGAGGTGCTGGAGGCCCCATCCATGGAGACATCCCAGACCAGGCCTGAGGAGGCTCTGAGCAGCCTGAGCTAGTCAGAAATATCCCTGCTTGTTGCAGGGGTTTGGACTAGGTGACCTTTGGAGCTCCCTTCCAACCCAAAATGCTCTGGTTCTGAGCTAGCAGNCTAGTAAATGTTAGTGATGGAGACCCACCCTTTCTGTAGACACAGCAGCTGAGGTTACTCTTTCTTTACCTCCTGGGTTTAGGGCTATGAAGCAGCTTTTGCTTTTGGAGAATTGTGACATCTGCAGATCTTAAGTTTTTCAGATATTTAATTGCAGCCTCAGTCTGGCAACAAAAATAAACACACCCTAATTTGGAGACTGGATTGGCTATCCAGGCATCTCTATAGTGCATGCAGATTGAAGATTCTTCATTAAAGCACATTTTTAGAATAGCAGCATTACTCAAAGTGCCCTTGTACTTGGCAGCATATTATCTCATCGATTGCAGTGCTAAACGTTCAGCCCTTCATCTCTTCCTATGTGAACTGAAACATCTGAGCCAGTCTGAGACCACTCAGAGGACCGCTGGCAGATGAAAGCCCCAGATGCCAATCTTTACAGTTTGATGGTCATTTCAGCATCTGAGCACTTGCTGGGCTGCTTGGCTGGTATTCTCTCTTCTGTCTTGGCTCTTGTCTGGCTGCACGCAGGGAGGTTGTCCAGAAAAGAGCCAAAGGTTTTTTATCTGTTTGCCATTTTCTTTCTGCATGACATTTATTTTTTACTTATGAGGAAAAAAAGTCTTATCTCCTAAAAGAGAGTTAATTGTGAATCTTCTCTGGATACCTTTCAGCCCAATTTATGAACAGTACAAATGTTGTGTCCATGTGCACCATTGGCTCCTAGGCAACAGAGTTACATCTTTTAAGTCTTTGGGATGCTAGAATATTATCTAGAATATTATTTATGTAAGGGTAACTGATGTGTTGGGGCTGAGGAAGGCACTGAGCAGCATGAGGGATCTTGGCAGCTCAGTTATTTTTCCTTCACAATTCCATGGCTATTTGCAAAACCTATTTTTCACTTGCTACTTGTCTTTGTGGACAAATAGTTTGGAGTAATCAAGTCAAAAAAAGGGTCCTTAATGCAAAGTGGTCTTGTCCTTTAGATCCATGGTTAGCAAAATTGCCAACAGGCTGTCCAATACTGGCAAGCCCTTCCCATGGTACTCAGCTGATTGTTGCCTTCCTGGGCAAGAAGCCCCAGTGAGGTCTGAGAGTGTAGTGGGATGTTGGTCATTAGGGAAATCCCAGGTATGAATTTCACTCCTGTGCACTCTCCTTTCTTCAAGTGACTTTTACCCTGAGGATTTGTGAAGTGGGTAACAGAAGCTGCAGGGAAACAGGTCTTAAGAGCAGAAACTCTTTAATCTCTCTCTGACTTTTGTGATTTGTGGTTTTCTTGTTTTGTTTTGATTTTGGAAAGTTCAGTAAAATCATTAACAAATTCCAAAAGTTAAACCTTCTTGAAAGAGGGAAACAGTCCTATTATAGCTTTGCATTTTAAACATGCTCTCACGTCGTGGCCTCACTGAATTCTCTCAGGAAATTAAAAATCTGTTGAAACAGCCATTAAGACACTTCTTTATTTATATTTCAGGATGCCACTTACAATAAAACAGCTGCAAAATAATATCTGGTGGCAGTTCAAAGTGAAAATGAAACAACATGTGCCATTATACTTTTCCCAAGTCACTCTTAAATAGTTGAGAACCAAAAGGACATTAAAGGTTGAGCGAAAATGTTCTGATTCAGTCTTATTGTGGTGATACTGAAAGAGAAAGGAGAGGAATAGGTGAAATATTTTCTCCAAAATTGAGCTAAAAATGTAAGAGTTGAGTCATATTTGATGTTAAAGATTTTTCAACCAGTTTACAGGTAAATTCTGATCTTGATTTTACATATGCACACTGACACTTTTTTATTCAAGATTACTGCATGTGAACGAACTGAAGGGCTGATTTGAATAAAATACTGTGCAACAGAATTAGAGCTGCTTTGGCAAAACATCTGGGTTTTTTAAAGTGCTTCTTTATCAATAAAATGCAGTGTAACCCACTGTGGTTACGGAGCAAGGGTGGCACGAGTGTACAGTGCCCTTTTCTCTGATCCAGTGGAAACTCCTTTTTCCACAGAATCAGGATGCAAAGTAAAAGCCAGTTGGCCACCAGCTAGCTCGCTCCAGGGAAATGCTGTATTAACTTGTCCAGAGATAGCCAGCATGCTCTCTGCCTGCTGCTGTCACTCAGTGTCACTCAGTCCCTGAGACCACACCATGTGCTGATGCTCTATTTTTCAGGCTCTGGGAATTGTGGGATATAGGAGGGTGATTACAGAACAGAGGTTGAAAGCATGGGACTGAGAACTTCCAGTGCACTCCCTTACATGGAAGTTGCTTTGGAGACTCCTTTACCTTCTTCTGCAGGGAACAAATTTCACTTCATCAGTCTATAAATGCTGCAGAGGAGGCCTGGCTCAGCTCTCTTATTTCTGTAGACCAAAAGCAGTACCTCTGTGCACATTCAGTCCTGCAGGGCTTGGATGGAGCATTGGGCACTTCTGTGCATGTCCTTTGGGATGTGCTGCAGATTGTGGCACTCTCTTCCAAGCTTTTTTAAATAGTCCTGACTAGTGCCAACTAGTCTAAACTGTAGATCTTGAGATATTATGGAATTCTGCACCTGGTGGTGCAGAAATTCAAGACCTGCATTCTACTGTGCAATCCTAGGCAGAATTAGTGTCACCTTAATACAGCTGAATGCTTCATTTTACTCATCCAGCACAGCATTATTCATTGCAGTGCATTCATATGATACTTCTGAATCTCTCACTGTCTAAATGCTGGTGCTGAATACCAGTGACAATATTTGTGACTGTGTTTCTCTACTTCCAGGCTGATCAGGGGAGATGAGATTGGTTCACCAGATGAGACTAGTTCACTGTAACACACATTCCACTCTGCCACACACCATTTAATTATATCCATCATTCAGCATTACTTGATGAAACAGCTGTAGGTGTAAGCATCCCAAACATTTCATCAGGATAATTGCACTCTTTGCCACATTAGGAACTGGTTTGGGGTCAAGTGTTTTCCAAATAAAGAGTAGATTTCTGTTTAAAAGTTTGCTGCCCCAAAGGAATTTCTAGCAAGTAATCTTGCAGCAATGCATTCTTGGGGCAGTTCAAGACTAAAAGATCTATAAATCCAAATTTGTTTTGTGTGTCACATTATGGCTTTAAATAAACGGGGCAGCCTTGGAGGAATTTTTAGCACTGTCTCAGATCTTTGTATTCTGAAGACACAATGCCAGTCTGGTGCTTGGTAGTTTCCATGTGGTTTCTGTGGCAAGGGCTTGCAGGAACCCTGGCTATGCATGCTCTGTGAGGGTTAATGTCATTGCTAAACCTTCAAATAATACCATGTAGGTACTGAAACTGTTCCCTTAGGGCACAGTTCCCTCAATAGTGTTGCTGGTGGCAGTTACCAAGCTGTAACACCATGATCTTTTTTTTGTGTTTTTGAAACTGCTACATGTGAGTTATCAGGAGTAACTTGTGCTGGATACCATCACAAAAAGCCTGGAGGACCTCCAGGTTTGTGAACCCTTCCAACTAAGGAGGGGAGAGGCAGCCAGGATGTTGCTTCTGGTCACCTCCTGTCTGCTAGGCAGTAGGGCTTGGCAGAGCCAGCAAATCAGCTGGTGACAGACTGCCTAACTTAAATTCATATGTCTTTTTTTATAGTCTTTTCTGGTTCTCTTCTGATCTTGTGATTAAATAAGACTTGTATTGCTTGAAGCTCAGTTGAGCACAGCAGTGAGTGGGAACATCAGCCTCCCACCCTCCTAGTTGTCTGCTCCCAGTTCTATCAGCTAATGGAACTATACATTCCCTTTGTAATATTGTTGCTCAGACCTCCTCTCTGCCACCTGTTTGTGCCTCTCATCCCAGTGCTGCATTCTTCACTGACTTATCCCAGAACAGTCTGGATGAAGAGCAGAGCAGGTCATCAGCTGGCACAAACTGTCAAAATAAGATTATTGCTCAACCCAAATAAAGGTAACAAAATGTGACCTTTTGTTGTTAAAACCAATTAAGTTTCCTTCCATCAACTTTCAGTTCATTATCCCTTTTGCCCCCTCAGGCCCTGTTCTTCCATCTTTGCAGTCTTGGTGCAGAATTAATGTTAAATCCCATTAGTCTGACCCCGTTTTCCCCATTTTGCCTTCTGGTCCTTTGAATTGATGCGCTCCGACAGGTTGATAGAGCAGTTCAGGGATCAAAGGGAGTGGCAGGCCCACAAGGAGCTTCAGGCAGGGCCTGGTTTACTCTAATTCACTTTATTTCTAAATGAGGTTTGTGGAGGGCCCTCAGCAGCTGGGTCTTGCTACAAGGAGGAAGGGCTCTTGGCTGCATCCCTAGTCCAGGGAGCAACACATGGCCCCTCTGCTAGTGGAGTCCCACCACTCATTTTTTGGGTTAACTAGTTAGGAGATACACTCCTCCAGTGATGAGTTTCTATATTCCTTCTTGCCTTTTCCTTGAACAGTGTGGGGTGGTAAAAATCCACATTACTTGACTATATCTTGCCCACTGCATCAGAAGGACCATCTACTCTTGGAACAATGTGAGACTGTTGGTCACTTTTTGTCTAGATTTATACTGCAAATTAAACAGAGAGGTGGCAAGATCCAGTACTGGTACTGACTAAGCTGTGCACTGTGGCCTCTCAGAAAGGGCTTTTCTGCTCACTTTTCCAGCAGTGGGATGGTGGTCTCAGGTGTCCTGCTGCTTGCAAGCTTAGCATGAGCGCTTCCCACTTCATTATTGACATGGAGCGTTGGGTAGCCACTGTGTTGTGGCAGCAGGGAATGTGTCCAGTGAGCTTTGCAGAGACACTGGATCTTTGCATCTGAGAGGATGCCTGACATGATTTCCCCTGTACACAGCTGGGACGTGCATTAGGAGAAGTGTGGCTAGGAGGTCAAGGGAGGTTCTTCTCCCTCTCTACTCTGCACNATCAATATGTTAAGGGTGAGTGTAGGGAGGATGGAGCCAGACTCTTCTCATTGTCATCCAATGACAGGACGAGAGGCAATGGGTGCAAGTTGGAGCACAAGAGGTTTAGGGTCAACACAAGGAACAACTTTTTCTCAGTGAGGGTGACAGAGCCTAGAAGGGAGGTTGTGGAGTCTCCTTCTCTGGAGACATTCAAGACCCATCTGTATCTGTTCCTGGGTGACTTGGTCTAGGCGACCCTGCTCTGGCAGGGGTTTGGACTAGATGAGCTTCTAGGTGCCTTCCAACCTCTGACATTCTGTGATTCTGTGAGATGGCCCCACAAAGAGGGGCTGTGGTGGGCTGGCTTCAGTAATGAGCTGAGTCTCCAGGGAGGAATGTCTCACTCAAGTTCCTGCAGTGAATTGCTCGTTGGTGTTTTGCCAGGCATGTGTTGATTTGGAAAGTGATGTGGGGAAGATGATTGAATGGCTTTCATTCAATCCTGATAGGACAAGTGGCTGAGGGTGGGACAATGGGGGGAATCACGACCCACGGGGAGCACACAGAGGGAGAGCAAACTGCAGTTCAGAAACTTAGACATGACCAACATGTACCATGGAAACTGGAAAAGCAGCACATTAACAACTGTATGCAGAAAAGCAAAGATTTCTCATGAGCCTTAAGTTGCAAGACTGTCACAGCTGATGGAGGAACACACAGCCCACCACGATGGACTTCAAATCCAAGGTGCATCTGCTGGATAGATCCATCCCTGGCACTCAGCCTGGCATAACCTGATACCTGTTCATATCTCAACCTCATATCATCTTTCTGCATGTGACAATGAGGATCCTAGCCCCAAAGTGAAATGTCTCAGGAGGGGAATGCTGCGCATACAGATGCATTTCTTTACAGATGCTGAAGGGTCTCCACTCTGGCAGGACAGCAGGATGGCACCCCCAGACTGGCCCATTCTGTAATTTGCAGGCAAAGCCCTGCAGTGCTGAACAGGGTGGAGAAGGTAGTGGTGTTAATACTGCTTGTGACTGATTCTGCTTTGCATAAAACATTCTTAAGGTGTGCTTCTTCCACTTTCTTGGAAGAAAGTACTTTTTATTATAATTATTCAATCTAATGAGCAAATAATTTTTCTTATCGACTTTACAAATAAAATTTCAGATGGATGCTGGAATGTATAAATGATGAAGTGAGCAGTTGCTTTAAATCTATGCTCATATTTAATTTTAATTTCATCTCCTTCATACATAACTCTTGGTAATTTAATTTTAGAGGTGGTGAAAAAAATTGCTGAATATAAAATATGCCATGTAAAATATGAACAGTACAAACAAACAAAAAGAACCCATTCATCCCAATATCTAGATTTTTTTTCTTTTAACCAAAGTGTCACTAATTTGAGTGATGGACTTGATCATTTCTGCAGCTCATTCTACTTGCTTATTTAATCAGTGATTATTGTTTTCATCAAAATGGGATGTGTCATGGAGGCAGATGAGATTCTACTTGAATATGCAACAGCAGACGAACACTGAAAAAATGCAAAGCAGGGAGCATCATTCTGTACTAAATGAAATCCCAGTGCTTTGATAAACCTAAAAATCCATCATGTTTAGTTTTAATAATTAAATAACCTTGGGTATTAGCAGCTGATTAGGCAAGTTTTTTTGGTTTGGCTTTTTTTTTTTTGGATACTTTTCAGTAAATGCATTAGATGGGCTCAGTTCTTTTTGTGAGACAGGATTGTTGTATCTGTCTTAACTCTTTGTAGTGCTGCATCCTTACAAATGATCTTCCAGCATCAACAGGAGGATGGTTTGCAGTTTGGCTCATCGGGAGTTCATATGTTAGCTTGTTGAATGCAGTAGTTTTCTGTATTGATCTCTGTATTGATGCAGTTGGGTAGTAGTGGAATGGCTTGTTACTGTAGTAACAGGTACAGGCAACTTGGTGAAAAGTAAGTTATCTTGGCAAACACATTTCATCAGCTGCTAGAAGTCATGTAGTAACTGCAGCAGTTACATTTTCTGCCACTCTGACACATTAATGAATGGGCCTTATGGAAAACAAAATGATTGCTCAGGAACTTCCCTATGGAGAATTACCTACCATGAAACACACGTAGGCAAGGAAAAACAGAGCAATTCTCAGTTTTAGGAGGACAGTGCTAATTTTTGTCTATGAACATGCTGATCCTGATCAGTATTGCCTCTAAACTGGGAAACACCACAGAACTTCTGTTACCATTTCCTATAGCCCCTTCCAAGAACCCAGAGCCAGGTTCAAAGTCTGGCTTATGCTAGAATAAACGGAGTGCACAGCACTGATTTTGGAGCAACATAGATATGAAAACAGAATGAAATGCAGATGATCCTGCTCTGGCAGGGGGGTTGGACTAGATGATCTTCTAGGTCCCTTACAACCCCTAACATTCTGTGATTCTGCACTGGGCTTTAGCAGCTGGAAAGAGGATAGAAAAGTATTTTTTTCTTGATTAAAGGAATTGAGAGAGGCAACTTGTCTCATTAATGCTGTTACTAAGAATATGAGTATTTTAAGGAACAAAATAATGTTTAATTAGTGTACTGCTTTCTTCTAACACACACCTGGTAGAACAAAGTGCAGAAAGTGTGTTTATTAATTTTTCTGTCAGGTCACGTTATTTTATAAGAAAACTCTTGTCGTAAATGTTATTTAATGGGAATACACTGAAAAGAGAGAAAACACCCAAGACATAGGTGTGTTTTTTCCCTGCAGGGTTAAAATTAAGTAAATAACATCATTAAATTTAGACATTCTGGGCATGAATCCTCTTTCAACATGCATCTCAATGTAAATAGCAACGTGGCTTAAAGCTGTGCAGCTAACCTATTCAGGTACACTGCTGCTTCCTGCTCACTGTCTATTAAAATGATCATTTACGTCAATATTCAACTCTCTTATAGATGGAAATGTAAAATATGATAGACCTTTGACAGTATAATATTAAAATAGCCTTTCTGTGCTGAATTTTCAGCAGATAGCTTGTGTTCATTAGCTTTGCACTCCGCATTCAATCACTTCATACAGCCTTAATAGAAAAAGGTTAAAAATGTGCAGACTTGGACTCACTGATGTCATTTACATCACTGCTGCAGTTTTATCATGAAAATCACAATTCTTTCCATTTGTACTAACCACATCCACCTTGGAAAGTTGCTGACTAAAGTGTTAATGGCAGCTATTACTGGAAGGTCACTTGAAGTGACTAGGAGCATTGGCCTCATACTTTGTTTGAACAAATCTGATTGCATGTGACGATTCCCATAAAGGTTTTCTCAATGTGTGCATGCTCACCTGCCCCTGCTTGCACTGGTTCTTCCCCTCCCTTTGTGTCACTAATTTGGGAAGAGTTCATTTTGAACGAGAGCATTGACTGTTGTTGGCTTGTTTTCTGCCACGTGGTGTGGAGAGCAAATATGGACAAGAACAAGTAATTGATTATGCTGCTCGGGGGGAGCAGAGTTGAGCTGATGCTGGTCCAGCCCAGCAGTGGCACCTGTAGCTCTGTCCCTCCATGGGCTCCCACTTAGACTAGGCATCTTCCACTCTGCTGCTGGAGGATGTTGTAGAGGCAAGAGAGACCCTAAACATGTATATGGCTTATCCCTTACATGCCTGTGCATGCCTAACTGCACCAGAGCAGGGGTGATGATCTTTAACCATTTTACCAGAGAATAAAAATTAAAACAGAAGGTTGTATGTTTTGCTGTTTTTTCCATTTGCAGGTTTGCGTGGGTGGGATCAAAAGCTAAAAAAATGCTGGAAGCAAACTATAAATGTGCCAGAGTCAAGATAAACAGACTGAAATATGGCTGAACAAATTGCTTGTAGTTCAAGACTACAAGAGACTGAAGTGGGGAGCAGGCTAATGTGGCAGCTCTCTCTCTTAAATAGCTTTCACAAATCTTTCTCTTTTTTTTTTTTCTTTTTTTTTTTNTTTTCTTTTTTTTTTTTTTAATACCCATGAGCAGAAACCTCTGCTTGTGAATGTGAAATACACCAGTGACTTACTTACCCAAGAATGCCACCTTAGTTTATGAGAACCAGTTCAAGTTTGGAGTTTAGATAATGCTGAGTAAGCATCAGAAGTTTGGGTTACATATTCAAAAATGCTAACAATTTTGGATCAGGCTATGATTTGAGGAGTCTAACCCCCATATTGCTGTATTTTCTCTTCACCAATCTAAATTATTCTAATTTCCAAATGCAAGTAATGGGAACACCAGCAGGGCCTGACGAACACTTTGCCAGCACTAATAAAAATGAACTTTTGTCCATACATGCAGTTCAACTAAACTGACATCTCTTGTGAATGTAGTGGGAAAGGAATTTTGCTCTCCTACAATGTGTATCTTTAATAAGTTTTCTAGCCCTTATCTAAGTTAGACACATGTCTCTGCCTTTACTTAGGAACATTTGTTGGAAACATGCAATTATAGACCTCTTTAGCCAAGGCTATCTGTCAGGTACTCAAGCTCTGTAGCAAGATGGAAAAAATACTAGTGGTGATGTCCTGATCATTCATAAACTTAAACAGAGAAATAAACAGAAAATTGTTTAACAAATCAGGGTGAAACGTTTCCTTCCTTTCTAGCAAAATGCCTCTGAGTTGAATGCATCAACACCAGGTTATTTAGGTAATAATTCATCGTGCATGTAGCTGATTTTCTTTGATTATTTTCCTGTGTACCAGGTTCTGCGTAGTTGCACATTTGGAAGGAGCTTCAAAAGCTTTTGTTATTCAAGTGTTTTTCAGTGCATTCATTGTTGATAAGCATATATATAATCTAGGCTTAGTGATTGAATAGATTTATGAAAGGAAAACTACTTTAACGCATTTTATAATTTTGCTGTAGAATACATAGGTTGCTTTAAAATTGAGGGGGTGGGGAAAGAGCTGCATATGACACCGTATTACAGGATAGTGTTTTTCTTATTTCTTTACTTTTCATTGCAACAGTAGGGATGCTCAGAAAAATGTACAAAATAGTCCCTAAAATCAGTTCAGAGGTGCTCCTAGGACTGAAGGTTTTTTTTATACAATGCTTTGTAAACATCACTGGGTTAAATCTCAACCCATCAGTGAATTGTGTGATATATGTGTGGTAGCAAGGAACAAACTGAGGTACAACTGGGTTCACCTCCCTGGAAAAGTCTCCTTAATAAGTGTACTTGTGTGTCTAAGAGATGTAAGATTAGGTAAAGGACAGCTCTCAGCTCCTAATTTTGTGTGTAATCATTGCACATGCTGCTTCCTATCACATGGGCATGTAGATCCTTACCCATAAAGTAATTTATGAGAATATAGTGTGAAAGTCTCATCCTTTCAGAAGAGCTAAAAGTGTGCTATGGTTAGTCACATGCTCTTAAGTGCTTTACTGGATCAGAGACACAGGGATTGCACTATCTTATGGTGTGGTTGATAAGATCCTGGATAGTTTTAATTCTTGTGTTGAAATTGCACTATAATATAATTGGAAATTTAGTAGATTACTTTATGCCTAGCAAATACCTAAAGAAAGTCAAAAGCAGCAAGTTAAAAAGTTTTAATGAGTGCATGTGGTGAGTATTTCATTATCATAAAAGCTGTAGGGTTTATTAGCTGATACAAGGCTGGAGTTTTTCATTAGCCAAAGGCATTTCAGGGTTTCATGGGATATAGCTGGAAAACATTCCAAACAAATGAATATTCTATTTTAAAAGAATAATGAGATGTTGAGGGGTTTTATAAACTCCAAAATTTGCTAAACCAATATCTCTAATTAGATGAAGAAACTCTCTATAGAGGCTTTGCATCAACGGCTGTGCACATTGAAAATGTTTTAAGCATTTACATATCAAATACTGCTGGCAGTGTTTTGGCTGCAGTCCAGAGCTTTAGATAGCTTTAATCACATTTGTTCATTAATCCTTGGTGGAATTCTCTTATATGGTCTCTTTAGGATTTTCATTTAAGCATGTGCTGCTGCTTGTCAGCAGTGGACTTATTTATTTATTTTATGAATGCCATCTGAAGCCCTGAATTTATAGAAAATAGATTGTGAAGTGGCTCAGGAAGCTGATGATGGAGTACATTCTTTTTCTCTCAGCAGATCTCCTTCATACCCAAGCATTCATGTACTCTCACTGGGAAGAGGTTTATTCAGCAGTGTGACATTTAAAGAGGAGTTTCTCTCTTTGGTGATTATGTTAGTTCTTTTCTTTTCCATAGGAAACCGACAGCGGTTGAATGGGAAGCAGTAATTGAAAGCACAGCAAAGATGATTGTGTTGCTAATAAAATGTCTCGGGAGTCACACAACAACTGGCAGAGCTGCACGGAGAGGAGCTGTGTCCCATACATTGAGTGATGGGTGCCTGGAGCATCAGCATGCAGGAACCTAATGCTTTGAAATACGAGGGTGTGACTCCCCAGCCCAGATGGTGCTGGAGCACAACTCTCATCTCTCAAGTCCTGGAGCGAGCTGAGCTGCTGTGGCAGTAGTTTTCTTCCATTTTCTTGTTCCTCTGGTAAACCTGCCTTGAAAGACAAACATTTAAGACCACATTGGTGTAAAAGCAGAGGTGTTAACAGTTACCGGAGCCTTCCACATGCAGCTGGCCTCTGAAATCATACCTGTCATTCTCATTTTGATAGTCCCTTTTATGAATAACTGCTGCTATGGGAATCAGCTTCTCTGAGAAATGCCTGCCATGTTAATATTTGTTCTGTCACAGATAGCGAGGCTGAATGTTGCCTTCCCCTTTCTCTGTGTTTTTAGAAGGCAGATTTTTTCTTTCTACAGCCAGGGTCAGGCTTCTCCGAGCCTCGCCTTGCACTTAATTGCCTTCTAGGACAGAGGAGGAGTTGGGAACATCAGTGAGGGGGTCAGACTGCATATCCAGGGTGTGACAGCTGAACCCTGCAATGAGGGACTGTATTTTCCTGGACTGCTGTGCTGCATTTCTGTCACTGACCATCTCATTGTAAACATTTTCCTTCAGGAAGAGGTCTTGTAGGTTATTACATTTTTCTGATTATTTTTTTTCTGATCATTCTGCAGTTGTACCCTTTTTGTAGGACACTTGCCATGCACACAGCCCCACGTGTGGGCTAAGTGGCATGTTACTGGCTAACAGAGCCAGTACAGATCAGGGTCCCTTTGACTGAAGCAGGAAGATCTTGCACAGCTTTGCTGCCAAGTTCTGCCATGTCCCCAGATCAACATGGGAGTGAAGCTTTCAGGGTGCACTGGATGCCAGAGAGGCATTGGTGGGAATTCAGAGTAATTTTTCCCCACCTCGTGGGTTGCTGTCTTTCCTCTCCACCTCCTCTGTGCCTCGTGGTGGTGCTGAGCTGCTGGCAGCTGGAGAAGCTGGTAAGCTGATCTGAACACATGCACTCCTTTGGTGAGAGGGAGGGGGCAGCAGGGTGGGATATCCCCAGGCTAGTAGTTGGAGAAGGGATTCTCCTTCTGCCACAGGGGTCTTGGCAATGATGGCATTTTACAATAATGAGTTAAGTAAGATGAAATTAATATTTATTGAAATCAATGAGTTTAATCATGATTATTGGAATTTCTCGGGGAAAAAAATGTAGCAGAATTGAGCATACTCAGCTCTTCCACTTCCAGCTCCTTGCACATCTGCATGCTTAACCATGGAGTATTAACCTGCTTAACTCTTGAGTTAGATGAGTTTGCCCCATAATTCTTTTTCTTTTCTCTGAAGTCTTTTCTTCTCTAGGGACTATTCTATTCTAGAAATAGTTTCTTGGCAAAGAGCTGCTGGGGTTGCTGTACATCTGGGCTCTGTAGGGCTGTGCCTTTGCACAGTCACAGTGATCCTGGGAAAGGAAACTGGAGAGGAGTCAGGGGGGTATGGGTGGAAATACCAAAACTGGGCACTGAGAGAACATGTAACAGTTTTGACTTACCTCTTTTGACTGAATATTTGTCTTCATTATCCTTATTTCACAGGGCCTTCATTTCTGCTTCAGCCCACATTAGTCTCCTTACCCTCCACAACACTTTCCTCTTTGTTACTCTGGGTTTTTTTTGTCTGTTCAGCTGCTTTTGTGATACTCGCTTGCAACCTCAGCACCCCACACCATGGCAAAACTACCTCTGTGTTTTCTGACGCCACTGTTCACCATGGCAAGGGCTAACCCTCTCCCTGCACTCACATCCCTCTTTGTTGCAGCTATAGGATCTTGTGCACACAGCCTTCTCTGTGCCCAGGTAGCAGGCTTGCTTTTAGATGACACTAAATTAATCATGATTAATAATTTTAGACGTTTTCAGTGTGCCATCCCCTCACGAGTGGGCATGTTGTTCTGTACTAGCATGGGTTGTCTGAATTGCACCAAAAGCAAGCAGATGGCCCAGCATGGATGTGCACATGTCAGTGTCTGGTGAGACCTGCTGACTCCATTGAGGAGCTGCCCTCAGACCCCGGTGTGGGTGTCATGTCACATCACTGCACGGTCACTGCAGGGAGGCTGCTGCAGTTTGACACCTCAGGATTGGTCTTCTAGGGAATACAGCCTTTGTCTTTGCAAAATCTGGTAAACGTGCAAACAAAATCCCAGAGGTTTGTCAGCAGCACTGTAGGTGCTGGTGTGTGCTCAGCCACAGGGGCTGCCAGGCTCGGTGAGTGCTGGTGGCTGCAGCTGTCATTCACTTAGCAAACTGGTGGGATGGTTTGCTGGGGAGAAGTTGAGCAGCTTGTGGAGCTGTGATCCTGCTGCTGTCTGTTGTCTTGGTAATGCCATGTGGTTAACATAGCAATTATTTACTGTGACCGGTGCTGGCAGTTGTCACAACCCAGGCACATTTATAATTCTTTTGCTGGGAGAGTGTCAATAGAGGCAGAACAACAAAAAGTTAATTTTGTCCCATGTATGTAGCAATGAAATGGCATTAATAGTTAATATGCACTGGTCAGATTAAAAAATGAATTAAAAAAATGTCCTTTCACACATTAATATTGTAACAGTGACAAATACAGTAAAGGCACAAATCACATTCAAATCAGGTTGGTGTTTGAGGAAACTGCCAAGAGGCCAAGATACTGTTGCTTCCAGCAGGCTTTGCCCTTCATTTCTGGAGAAGTGCAGAACCAGGGCTGAGCAGGTCTTTTTGAAACAATTTTAAAGCCACATTTTAATTGTCTTCCTCTAGCTTAACATACTCCAACACTGTAATTTATAAGTAACCACATCTGTGATTCAAGTGAGTTAGAGCTGCCTGGAAGGGGTAGCAGAATTTACCACTTAGTGCTGATGCTAGCATGCAAGAGCAGGCTTACAGAAAAAGAGCTGAAAAGAAAATAATCATTAAAAATAGAATTTAGTCTGGGTTCAGCTTGTCAGCTGTCCTTAACCCATACTTGTGCATGTAATTCAGGATAAGTTCATGACAGCATTTTAAGTTGGGACAATATGGGATATTCCTGTGGAAGTCTAAATCCTAAGAGATTATGGGAGAGATTTCTGTGGATTTCATTTTTTTGTTGTTGTTGTTAAACCTTTGGCCAGTAACAGAAGAACTCTCCAAGAGCTGCTTTCCAAGCAGAGACACTGTATAGACACACATCTAAAATTATTTATTTAGCCTAAGCTTTCTGATAGATCAGTAATTAAGTGACCAGGAGACAGAAAAGTGCTCTATAGTGTATGTAGATGCATTGCAGCTCCTACCACTTTTCATGAAGTTCGAAACAAGATTGCCCAGTCTGGTCCATGATAAAGGAAATAGTTTATAAACCCAGTCCAGGGATTTACCTGAAATGAGAACACTTTTTGAAGACCTCACTAGTGAGATCACTGGAAGCAGCTGATAGCAAGCTCAACCTGTGACTTCACAGACCAAGAGATTTTTTGACAGCACTGCTTCTGCTGCAGCTTCATGGTGGTGGGTGGGCTCTGGAGTGTGGGCTGGGTTTCAGTTAGGTCTATGGCTTTTTGGGTTGCAGCAGTCTGTGGTCCTCAGGAAGTTTTTTATACTACCACTGCTCCCTGTTTTAATTGGCAGGATCTTCTCAATCTGCAGAGTCACAGCCTACTCTGTGCCCAGGCAACCCCTGGCTTCCCAGTCCAGGTTGTGAAGGGAAAGCCCCAGGTTTGTGCTGGTACAGGCAGACCAGAACTAGCCTGTCAGAAATGTCCTTCTGGAGAGGGGCACAGGGCTCTTGCCATGCAAGGGGCAGCCTGGGCACTACCAGAATGGCAGAGTCCAAGCCCAGAATCCAACAGAGCAATTGTTCTTTCCTGCACCTCATTCCTACAGGGAATCGAACTATCTTCTTTCCATACCTGTGTGCTGCCAAACGTTTCTGAACTTTTGCTCTAACTTAGCTAAATTGTTATGCAATTGTGTACTTTCTGACATATGAATAGTCCCATTGAAGTAACTGTTGTTCCTGATGTCCTTCAAGTTGCCCATGCGTTAAAGTATCTTGCTGAATCAAGGACATTTATGTTGGCCTTCACCATCTTCCAAAAGTAACAATGGCTTGTTTTCCTTTTCGCAGATTCTCCAAAGACTTTCAAAATCTATTTTCACAGCTGTAAAGTAAGGGGGTCTCTGCTTTTTTGCTTGGATTAGTCACCAGGACTTGGAGGGTTTGCTTAAAACCATCAAGCCTACTACAGCCTTTTGTTCTCCACAGTGTTTGACCATGGTTATATGCAGGAACATGCTCATACCACCCCCTGGGCATACCTGCCAGCGTGTCCAGACAGAGCAAACACCAAGTCAGTGTTTCTTCAGTTTTCCATTTCAGTCCCCAATACATAGACCAAAATCTGAAATTAACCTGCTTAACACAAATCTACATCATGAAGTAAAAAATGCTGTTTCAGTCTTCTTCATTGCTCCTCAACTTAGGAATACTCTTCCCTCAAACACAGGCTTTCTCCACACTTTGAGATCACTGGAGGGTTAGTTTCCCATTTCTCTTTGCATGGTCCACACATGAAAACTACACATTTTCTCTCAACCTCTCTACTGTTGCACTGTCCTCCCTCCCTGCTAACAGCAAGGGTAACCAGATTAATAACCCTCCTCTCTGGTGCCTCACCCTCTGAGTTCACTAACAAAAGGAAGGAAAAGTAGGGTCTGTGTGGATGCACCCATCAGCTCCAGCCTCACACACCAAGCATGGAAAGGTTTTTTTTCTTGATCTCTATTTGTGCTGTGTTACACACTAAGGAAACTGGTAGGAAGTGAATATGTATGTGATATGAATCAATAGCATGAATTACTCTCCCTATCCACATGACTTTTTAATTTCCTTCTTAGGAAGGTAACATTAGAAATGCTGCACTTGTTACTTTCTGTTACACCATGATAGTTAGAAAAAGGATTTTGTGCCAAATTTATGCCCAGCGAATTATCCTTGAAATTTGTGATGTTAGAGCAGAATTTAATTTGGCAGCATGGATTTGATATTGCTTCCAGTGATATCTTCAGCTGAAAATCTCAGCTTTCCATCACCTTACTTAGAGAAAAAAATAGGTCCATGTCTTAATTTCTCAGGAGTGCCAAAGGCATTGAAAATAACTGGTGCCAGAGGCACTGTGGTGGTGTAGAGACTCTGCCACTGCTGTATGTGAAGAAGTGTGGTAGCAATCTGTACCAGAGGCATTTAGGAAATCTAGCCCTGAAGCCAGTTTTCTGAAAGGTGAGGAGGAGTATAGCAACTGCATTAGCATCTATGGCATGTTTAATACCTTTCATTTTCTTTTTAATGTCATGTGGTGGATTAATTCGGAGGTGATGTGCAGCATCTTCATGAGAGTGGGGCCAGAAGATGCAGCTTGAATGAAGGCTTAATATTAATGCAATGTGTGCCCATGCTGAGCACAGAATTGGTTGGCCGCATAAATCTAAATGTCAAATAGCTAGAAAGTTTTCCCACATGGAAATGGGTTTTATTTCCATGTTGTCAATAAATGAAAAGAAGCATATTTATTTGAAAAAGAGTAAAATACTGTATAAGTTCTTTTTTTAAAAAAAATAAATAAATACTAAAATTGGAACTAAGATGCCACCAATGTTCTCAAGCAGTGGGATAATTACAGTTATTGATTATTTTGGGAGCTAAACATCATGTAGACATTTATAAGCATTATCTGAAAAGTGAGAAACATTGAAAAGTTTGTGTGACAGCCCCAAGTCCACTGCACTTGGTAGAGCACTGCTGAATAGCAAAATGCAGGTTGGTGAGCAATCTGGAAATGATGTTTTATTTAACGGTGTGGATTGTTACTTCAGTTGATTTGATTTTTATCCGGTAAAGAAATTAAAGCTCAAGCAATTCCAAACTTGGTTATATTTCTAAATATCATCTTTGCGTGCCAACTTTTGCCTAGAAACTCACCCAAAGATGTCAGCCATTGAAACCATTTCATGTGGAAGCATTGCTAAGTAAATTCACTAAATGCCTATTCATCCCAGTAAGATGGAGAGTCACTGGAGCAGCAAATGTGAAAATCTGCACAGCTTACTCTACAGAAAGCAGTTTTCTGAGGTTGCCAAATTGAGATGCAGAGTCTGACCCTGGGAGGTATTAAAACTCACATGAGTGAGCACAGAAGGAGGGTCTCAGGCTTCTACATCCTGGCCATTCAGGCTGGTTGATAGGCAGGTACTTCATTTGGTCCAGATAAAATAATTGAGATTGTGATGATAGTTTACTAGGCTGATAACATTTCCAAGTTGTTGCAACCTGACCCCAGAAGTAAAACACAATTTATACAGGACTCTGGTTTAACTTGGTTTTCTGTGGCTTATAATAATGAAATGTTTTCAAGATACAGTACTATTGGCAGCTGGCTTATCTTTAGTTTTTCTGCCATCAACTCCATTACAGACCATTACTTAAATGTTGTTGCATCTATAATGTTGTGGTTTTGAATGCAACTCAGAGAAGAAGATCTTTTTAATATGATTTATTCAGTTTTTCTAAATATGCTGACCTAGATAAATAGAGAGCATTTTTGCTTCCCTTTTAAAGAAATAACAGGCTACAGAAGCTGTCAAGCGTAAATACATTCTTGGACATGTCAGCTGAAATTTTGAAAATACTGGTGTCAGATTGCCAGTCATACTAATTGGAATTAACCTTCTAAATTCCTTTTGTTCCTATTAATTATATTGGCATTTTGACATCCAAATTCTCTTGCTTAATGCATTCCAACGTTGGCCTCTTCTCTATTACAATGATGAAAATAAATAATATGCCAGTAGATACTTAACCAAATTCCCTGGGAAGTACCTAGCAAAGCATGTAAAATGGGACTATGAATGCAGTCATCTCACAGCTGGATTTTCTTACTTAAACAGTGCTGAGCAGTAATACTTAATACATACTGTATTACACTGTTTAAAACATATGCCAAGAGTGGGTAGGAAATTCATTAAGATGTAATAAAACTATGCTTCTTTCCAAGTATCCTTTCCTGAGTAGAGGCAGTGAACTTGAGCAGCAGGTTGGAAGTTTTTTCAGCAGCTGCCTCCTTCAAAGAGTCTAAGAATGGTCCTAAAGTGAGAACAGAAAGCACATAAACCACTCTAGGCACAGCAGGTTTTACAATGTAATTTGTACAACTTTATTTCTTTCTCTTGCAGGACAAATGACCAGCTAGTAGCATTCCTGTCCAGATACCGTGACATGAACTTCTTGAAATCACACGGAAGGGACAACGCAAGGTAAGCTGCCTGTTCTCAGCTCCTTTTATCCCCAGCACTGACACTGACACAAAACCACAGTGATGGTTTTCCAGAGTTATCTGACTGAAGAAATCCCTAGTACAGGAAAGAGAAGTGAATGAGGAGGAAACCCTCTCCTGAGGTAGGATAACACACAGGTCTCTCTGACTTCTTGGCTGCTCATGCTCTTGTCAGTAGATTTACCACTTCTGTCATGTTCCTATTTCAATGAAGTCCTCATGAGCATTCATCTTGTGCATGCAGAAATTCTATAGCAGGTAGTAAAAAAGAATACTGTGAGGAATAATATTTAAATCAGAGTCAACAGTTTTCACAGGAGAGTCTGTGGTTTGGGAAATGTAGAATGTCAGAGTGATTGGCAGGCTCAGCTCTAGCTGGCAATAGTGATTGACAGCAGAGTTAAAGTAGAAAAGGGAAGAGAAATGGCCAGTGTCTCATGCCTTTTTGCTCCTCTGGTGCACCTGATTCTTCTTTAATTCCCTGAGCTGGCCAAGGAAAAATAACTAATGAATTATGACATGCCTTCATCAAGCTGGTTTGAACGTGCCAACCTCAGCTGGGTTAGAACAATTTAGATCAATTAAACACACTAATCTGGTATTAATTTAATAATAAAATGAGCTAATGTGCCACTTGTCCTTCCCTCACAGGAATAACAACCCATTTATTAGTTCAATGGTTCCCTTTGACTGTATAAACAACTAAATACCTTTTAGCCTATTACAACATGTTGCCATGTTTTGTTTTTTTCTCCTGGATTTCTACCATAAATTGTCTGTGCATCAGGGAACATAATGTGGGACACGAGTGGAGGTTTGCCATCTCTGTCTGCTGTGGTTGTGTAGTCCCCAAGTCCTTTAAACACTCCCACTGCTGACCACTGGATGAATGGATCCTTTCACATCGCCCCTTGGCAGTTCCCCAAAGTTTCTGTCGGGGAGATAGAGTGGCTCCCCTCCTCCTGCATAGCCCAGATAACTGTAGAGACAGGACTCAAGCCAGCAGCTGCAGAAGCCTCTGAGTAATATTGATGCTTGGTAAAAATTCATTCCCTTGGTATCAAAAGCTGGTCACAAAGCAGTTTGCCCTCTGTTTGTACTGGGGGTGAATTTGAAGCTCTACATCCACCTGTTGAGAGAGAAATCATACCTAATGTGAAGATCTCTAGCCTGATCTTTCAGTTTTAGTGCTTCAGTGACTCAGTCTTGTGTAAATCAGTAAATGTACCATCTGCTCTGCCATTCAACACGATTTCCAATTGACTTTCATTTTGTGCCCAAGGTGTATAAGCTGTGGTCATGCTGGTGAGGTTTATCCCTGTAAGTAGAAATCCTCTGGGCTGACATACCTTGTATAAGCAGAGGCGGGTGAGATGAGACTGAAGGCCCATCTAGGCTGTCACCCCCTGTCCTGCTGCCTACAGCCAATGTCTCAGAGGGGTGTAAGGGGCAGTGGGTAGTGGTGCTCCTTACAGTATTTTCCCAGCATCCTGTGACCTCTGAATGGGGGCTTTCCATGGCCAAACTTCATGACTTATTCATTTAAGAATAGAGGATGATTTTTTTTTCTTTTAATTTTTTGACTTTTTAATTGTTGCCATTTTCTTTGCTTTGTCACAGCCCTGTGGAAAAGAAATATCCTGTGGGGTGAATGGTATAGCCAAGAGTTCAGTAAGGTCTAGAAAAGAAGAAAAAAACACAAAGTTTGACAACAAAAATGTTTTTTTAAAAAAACAAAACAAAAAACCCCACACAAAAAAATACCTAACAAACCAAAACCCCCACCACAACAGCTTTTAGAAAGGATTTAGGACACAGGCCAGTCTCCAAGTTACTGGGCAATAGGAGAAGGCTCCCTTGGGACACCCTTATCTCAAAAGAAATTGGAACATAATTTTTTTATTTAAAATGGCTAGTTGAAACCATGATAAGGATGAGGACACTGGACTAGACTGACTGCTGCCCCATGTACAATAACAATTTTGCTGTTCCAAAGTGCTTTTCTCAAAACATGTGAACTAATAGTACAGGATCTCAGTGTTTAAACATCACTGAAAGCAACTTACAACCCTTGCTGCTGCTTTCTATTTTAATTTGTGGATGAATAATGTCTCCTAAACAATAAGCTTTTCAGCTGTCTTAAGTCTGCTTTGTAAACAGCTGGAAAGTCTGAATTTGAAGACATCATAGTCTTTGGATCATACAATGGAGAGAGAAAGATTAGAAGTGCCATCTTCAAACTGAAATGCTTATCCAGATCAATTACAATATACTTTGTATTCAAGCCGTGCTCACAATCAGTACATGTTTTACTGCCAAATAAGAAAGAAGCCAGGCTTCCTTTTATAGAGTGAAGTTTTCTTTTAGTTATGCCAAAGTCATTAAAAAGTGTATCACTCTGATTTTCCTTTAGTGGCTTCAGAAAAGGGAATGGACATGAAAATGGCTCTAACTCAGCTGGAGGAGCATTATTTCCTCAGAGAGCCAGATGTATGAAATGAAATTGCATACAGTGGCTGGAGTCATTACATAGTACTTAGTGGGCAACACTTACATTTTCTCCTCTTTTCACTGTCTTAGACCATTACAAGCAAAAGAATAACCTGGTGGTTGTATAAGCTATTACAATTTGGAACACCTGGAAGATTTGGGGTTTTGGCAGGAGCAGCACCTGGCTGATGTATTACAAAATATAAGGACAGTCAAATGTCACATCTTTATCAACAGGCAGGAAAAAAGGAGGCAGGGGGTGGTTATAGAAACCTGTTCTGGTTTGGACAGTTATTATCTTAAATTTATCAATGTGAGACCAAAAGGTGTATAAGGAGACAATAATTTTATTAGGAAATATATATATATATGTATGTATTTGTATAAGCTTGAAAAACAAAACCAAAACAAATCAAAAAAACTTGTTACCCCCTGACACCACCCGGTTTTAACTCCTGAAGGGCCAGAGCACATTCTCAAAACCTCCACCTCTTTCAGCCCAGTTCTGCTGATGTGTGTATGTTTCATCATCACCTTTTCAGACATACTTTGTTTTTACTGTAGCACATAGTGTTCATTGGCATTCTGTACACTGGGTAGATGGTGGTTTGGCAGTCAGTTAGCAAATAGATCTGTGTGTTACTTGATTAATTGCCCGGTATGTACCCAAGTATTCAGAAAAAAATTGATATATTATCCCTGCTTTTGGGATATTTTAACCACTTGGCTTCCAGCAGTTCTTACCTTGCTGCTCCTGTGAAATATTTGATGCTTCATTTGGCCCAAATTTCCTTCAGCTATACTTTTTTTGTTTGATTTGGTTTGGTTTGTTGGGTTTTTTTTAAACACCTCATTATTCTGAAGCACACAGACTAAGATCTATTTTTTGCTTGTAAGTAGTTCAGCCCAACAGTTGGATGTGAACTGTAGAGACCACAATAGCAACAGGCATCTTCTGTGCAAAGAGACTGCACTTAAAAATTGTAGACATTACAGCTAACTTTCAAATGTTCCTTATTGCTTTATGCTAAGCATTAGGGGAGCCATAAAGTCTTTACTGCTTTGCCTTGACAATTTGCCTCATTTTAGGGCTTTTATTCCTGCTCAGTTTTGGAAAACAGTACTAAGTTTTCAGTGGAAAGAAAAACAAAAATAGGTTGCAGATTATAGGAGTAAGCAATAAAAAGAGCCATATGTCTTGACATGGGATTAAAAAAAAGGATATTTTTTGGTCTTGGTAGAGTTATACAAGCAAGATCATCCACCAGTTCAGGAAGGTGCAATAAGTGGGAAGGTTTGAAGTAGCCATAATTTATGGGGCAGAGCAGGAATTAGATGGTGAAAATTGAGATACTGCAAAAGTAATCAGAAACCTTATTAATATCTAAGATCATTGAGCTGCACATTTCATTTTCAGTGATATAAATAGTAACATTTGTGTCCTTCCTCTGACATCATTATGTCGGGGAACATCTTTTTAAGTTGAACAGCTACTGTTGGTCCTGTTTTACCCACAGGTCAATAACCTGATTTGGTAACTTGAACATCTGTAGAGAAGTGACACACTCACCCTCAATCACTTGGAAAGTTTGAATCCCCATTGGCTTTTTTTTCTTTGATCATCTAATATGCAGATCCTTAGTGCAGATCCCAGTGAGATGCAGGGTGGACAGCCAGATATCCCTTTGTGCTGCCTGTGGTGCTGCAGCAGCTGGGATCTGCTGGCCGTGGTGGAAGCTGCTCCAGCAGCAGCATCATATAGATGAGCTGGCTTCAAGCTCAGCCAGTCAGGCCCAGCAGCATTCCCAGCTCAGAGACTGCTCAGTCGTGTGGGTGTCTGGATGAAGTGGAGGTCCAGAGAAGACATTATTGGGGACAAACAGATGGCAAAATGTCAGCTTTCATCTCATTGAGTGTGTCTGTGGTGAATTCATGCTACGTCTCTGCACATTAGCATCTGCAGTTTTCTCCTGTTTCATTTATTTTATATATAAAGAAACAAAATCTTGTCACTTGTGGCCTGGTCATGAGGGGAAACCATAACATTTTTGCCCTTGTAAAAGCTAATCCAGTGTTTCTCAAAAGATGCCATAAGTGAAGAGTGGTGGAAAGAAAACCATAGGAAAATCTTTGAAAGTTCCTATTGAACCTTGAACTCACCAAGGAACTGTGTGGAACTGTTATCAAAATAAGGCAATTTCTAGTAGAGTTATTTCTTCAAAAAATAGACTCCGCAATGTTCCTATAACTAAAAAAAAACCAGTTGTATATTTTATTTTTTTGGAACACTTGAAGAGTTTGCTCTCTGACCTGTGACATTAAAATGCTAAGAAACATTAGACTTGCCCTGAAAGAGAGATTTCTAGAAAATGGAAGGTAAGATTTTTCAGAACCAGTGGAAGTTAACACTTAGGAAAAGGTGTATGAGAAGAATAATGAGGAATTTCTTGTAAATGTGATGCAGAAATGTGGTATGACTGAAGCATTAAATGGATATACTAGGAAAATTACATATGAAAGAAGCAGAAACAAATCCAGTGGAGTATGATGCTCCTGTTATAAAGCTTGAAAAATCTCATTATGTCCATATAGAGATGGAATAACGACCAGATAAAACGTGTGTATTCGTTGATTTTCAACAGCATCTCCTGTAGAATGCTCTAAATGCCAGAGATGTTTGGCCTCCATAAAGATGTGGCTGATGGAGAAGGGCCACATTTAACATAATATTTCAAGGTAGACTTGCCACTTGAAAGACCCAGCCAGAATACTCTACCACTTTTGCTACACTATAAATGATCTAAACTTTATATTGTCCAATGTTGGTGGCAGCAGACTGGTTGTCTGCCTCAGATTTGCCTGCACACTGAGCACAGGCCTGTTTAAACATACTGTGGTAATATGGACTGTCAGAAAATCCTTCAGATACTGCTGTTTGGTCTCACGATGACTTGCAGCCTAGAGACCCACAGAACCTGCAGGAACATGTCACTGGGTGCACCTCTCAGTGCTGCCTTATTTTCTATGGCTCTGTCACCTGCCTTTTCTTCTGAATTAGGTGCTTGTCTCCTGAAGGTCAGAGGCCACACTGTCCTCACTGACAGGCAGGTGCTGATCCCCAAGTGCAGGTCTGGCCCCACTCTGTTCACATGCCATGCTCTGCTGCTCCACGAGTGCTGCTTCTGGTGCCCTCCTCTGTTGTAGGGCACATAGAGATGAATGACATGCACTAATCATACTTCAAAAGTAAGATATCCCTGTGTTTCTTGTTAACTTCTGAGCATTTAGCACAGTAGGCAAAGCTGTTAAAAGTGTTTCAATTTGTGTGCTTACTTATGGGTTTCTTCAGAGCTAGGGAATTAAAAAAAGATATGAAGAATGCTGCTTTCAACCTCGTAACATTTGCATTCCAGATTCTGCAGTTTAAACACGTTGGAAAGCAGGTTACAATTTTTATTTCTCCCTCTCTTTTCATCCATCGTTTTTATCAATACTGAGAGCTTTTTCATAGCCTTTAGAAACAGCAGGAGTTGTGGATTCTGCACTTTCTGCATGCTGCCTGTCATACTGGGAGGAAATCTTCATCTTGGCAGACTAAGTAGGTGCTATTTCTTGATGACATTGTACCCCTTTTCAAGCTTCAACTTCATTTCAGGAGTGGGGGGTCAGTCCCAGAGGCTTTCAGCATGAGAAAAAGAGGTCTTGGGAAGCATACTGAAATATCCTGTGTTTAGAAAAATTGATGTTTATCTGGTACAGTATAGACATTGTGCTGAAGTATCCAATTGTTAGTTATTTCAGATTTTTAAAAAATACTGTGTAACCCTTCATAGAACAGAGTTACTCATGGAAATGGGGCAAAGTCAGGGCTTTGTCACAGTCAACTAGTAATTCATTGCATGCTCAATGGAGGCCAGGATTTCTGGCCTGCAGCAGGCAGGGAATGAAACTACTCTGTGCAGGTTTGGGTTTTATGAACTTGCTTATTACAAAGAATTATTCAGTGACTGGTTTATGGAGATATATTGTAGCCTAGAGATTGCTCACAGATTACTTATTGCAACTGTTACACTCAAGATTGTCAAATTACTATTCTGTGCTTTCTACTTGGTCACCTAAATTGCAAGTTACTGTTTTATGCTTCCCGACTGATTGATTCCAGTAAGTGTTTCCAAGGTGGCTGTGCAAACACTGCTGGCAAGAGACNGCATTTATTTTATATATAAAGAAACAAAATCTTGTCACTTGTGGCCTGGTCATGAGGGGAAACCATAACATTTTTGCCCTTGTAAAAGCTAATCCAGTGTTTCTCAAAAGATGCCATAAGTGAAGAGTGGTGGAAAGAAAACCATAGGAAAATCTTTGAAAGTTCCTATTGAACCTTGAACTCACCAAGGAACTGTGTGGAACTGTTATCAAAATAAGGCAATTTCTAGTAGAGTTATTTCTTCAAAAAATAGACTCCGCAATGTTCCTATAACTAAAAAAAAACCAGTTGTATATTTTATTTTTTTGGAACACTTGAAGAGTTTGCTCTCTGACCTATGACATTAAAATGCTAAGAAACATTAGACTTGCCCTGAAAGAGAGATTTCTAGAAAATGGAAGGTAAGATTTTTCAGAACCAGTGGAAGTTAACACTTAGGAAAAGGTGTATGAGAAGAATAATGAGGAATTTCTTGTAAATGTGATGCAGAAATGTGGTATGACTGAAGCATTAAATGGATATACTAGGAAAATTACATATGAAAGAAGCAGAAACAAATCCAGTGGAGTATGATGCTCCTGTTATAAAGCTTGAAAAATCTCATTATGTCCATATAGAGATGGAATAACGACCAGATAAAACGTGTGTATTCGTTGATTTTCAACAGCATCTCCTGTAGAATGCTCTAAATGCCAGAGATGTTTGGCCTCCATAAAGATGTGGCTGATGGAGAAGGGCCACATTTAACATAATATTTCAAGGTAGACTTGCCACTTGAAAGACCCAGCCAGAATACTCTACCACTTTTGCTACACTATAAATGATCTAAACTTTATATTGTCCAATGTTGGTGGCAGCAGACTGGTTGTCTGCCTCAGATTTGCCTGCACACTGAGCACAGGCCTGTTTAAACATACTGTGGTAATATGGACTGTCAGAAAATCCTTCAGATACTGCTGTTTGGTCTCACGATGACTTGCAGCCTAGAGACCCACAGAACCTGCAGGAACATGTCACTGGGTGCACCTCTCAGTGCTGCCTTATTTTCTATGGCTCTGTCACCTGCCTTTTCTTCTGAATTAGGTGCTTGTCTCCTGAAGGTCAGAGGCCACACTGTCCTCACTGACAGGCAGGTGCTGATCCCCAAGTGCAGGTCTGGCCCCACTCTGTTCACATGCCATGCTCTGCTGCTCCACGAGTGCTGCTTCTGGTGCCCTCCTCTGTTGTAGGGCACATAGAGATGAATGACATGCACTAATCATACTTCAAAAGTAAGATATCCCTGTGTTTCTTGTTAACTTCTGAGCATTTAGCACAGTAGGCAAAGCTGTTAAAAGTGTTTCAATTTGTGTGCTTACTTATGGGTTTCTTCAGAGCTAGGGAATTAAAAAAAGATATGAAGAATGCTGCTTTCAACCTCGTAACATTTGCATTCCAGATTCTGCAGTTTAAACACGTTGGAAAGCAGGTTACAATTTTTATTTCTCCCTCTCTTTTCATCCATCGTTTTTATCAATACTGAGAGCTTTTTCATAGCCTTTAGAAACAGCAGGAGTTGTGGATTCTGCACTTTCTGCATGCTGCCTGTCATACTGGGAGGAAATCTTCATCTTGGCAGACTAAGTAGGTGCTATTTCTTGATGACATTGTACCCCTTTTCAAGCTTCAACTTCATTTCAGGAGTGGGGGGTCAGTCCCAGAGGCTTTCAGCATGAGAAAAAGAGGTCTTGGGAAGCATACTGAAATATCCTGTGTTTAGAAAAATTGATGTTTATCTGGTACAGTATAGACATTGTGCTGAAGTATCCAATTGTTAGTTATTTCAGATTTTTAAAAAATACTGTGTAACCCTTCATAGAACAGAGTTACTCATGGAAATGGGGCAAAGTCAGGGCTTTGTCACAGTCAACTAGTAATTCATTGCATGCTCAATGGAGGCCAGGATTTCTGGCCTGCAGCAGGCAGGGAATGAAACTACTCTGTGCAGGTTTGGGTTTTATGAACTTGCTTATTACAAAGAATTATTCAGTGACTGGTTTATGGAGATATATTGTAGCCTAGAGATTGCTCACAGATTACTTATTGCAACTGTTACACTCAAGATTGTCAAATTACTATTCTGTGCTTTCTACTTGGTCACCTAAATTGCAAGTTACTGTTTTATGCTTCCCGACTGATTGATTCCAGTAAGTGTTTCCAAGGTGGCTGTGCAAACACTGCTGGCAAGAGACTCTTGTATTTCTCATCTGTAATATTTACTTGACTTTTCCCAACAAAATGTGTTGAGATCTTCATTTTTTTGTCTAAAGAGAGTTAAAAGAGAAGCAGAGTCCAAGCAGTGTACAGTTTGTCTTCATACGTTAAGAACATGGATGTGGTGCCAGCAGATCTCCAAGCTCTTCAGATTCTTGCTTTGACATTGACTTTTGACTTGTGAGGAACTGTTTTGCTGATGTATTCTTAACTTTTATTCGTAGATCTTATTCTTTTATAGTGACTAATGGTGATGAGGTCCTGGGAGGTGCACCTGGTTAACAGTGAAAGTCAATGGGAGGTTTTCTATGGAAGAAGCCAGAAACAGGAAACAATTGAGAAACCTTTTAACTCTGAAAAGTATATTCTTTTCAGACAAACATTTTTTAGTGACAAAGTTACTGATGAGTAACATTTAGCAATATGACAGTCTGTGATGTTTAAGAAAGTTTTACTCATTCACAGACATTGAAAAACAGCAAACAGTCTTGTCTCATATACTGTGTAAGTGTGAGGATTTTGGGAGCAGGGGTCTCAAAGTTGCTGTGGTATGCAGCATCACCTGGAGAAATCTATCAAAAGGATGATGTTTTAGTGTGATATTTCTGCTGATACTAAGTACATATGCAACAATGTATGTTAGTAGTTAAAACACATCATAAGAAGAGCTGAGCTGTGTGTTTATATCATGCTGTAGGAGTGTGTGCTAAACATCTTACAAATGCTTTATGTGTTATACAATCCTGGAGTCTCATCTGAAATGCATTTATAAATATTTAAATACACTACAAAGTAAAAGGAATTCCCTAAGCTGGGTTGCACTCATGAGCTGTCTGGACAGCTAACTTTCTATGTTCAGTGTGACAGACCACGTGCTGTAGGCAGTAGGGTTTTTAACAAAGTGTAAAAAAAACCCTTGGGAACCATGTTACCCCGAGGCTGCATCTAGGCACAGTCAGGGCACGAGTGCCACCTTTCCTGTGTGCAGTTGCCCAATTGCTGAGCTCAGCTGGCAAGATGTGTTCATATTATGCTTTCTTACTTGCAACTGTAATGCAGGCTTCTCAAAACTGGAGGCTCTTTAGGAAGAGTTAAAACGGGGTAAAAAAAAGGTAAGCATAAAATGTCTGAGATGGAGCGTTCTGTGAAGTAAGGTGGTGTGCTTTTAAACCCTAGTTTTATTTTAGTTTTATTTTCTTCCAGTTTAATCACTTTTCTCATCATCATTATTCTCTTCCTGTAGTTTGTCTCAGAACAGCAGAAAGGTCAAGTGTCAAGATGACAGACTCCATTGTATTTGACTAACCATACCTTGGTACAATTGTATGTTATTGTCCTGGCAAGCATGGTTGCAGTTATCAGAGGTGCACTGGTCTGAACCTGAATTTTAGAGTGTCAGGACACACTTGAACTTTTTCACACTGCCTAAGATTATTAAAATGCTATTACTAATCTGTTTTTTTTGGTTCTCTGTTTTTTTTTTTTCACTTTAATGGGGGAGTTATCTACTAGGTGTCCTGTAAAACCCAAGAGCGAGAATTACTTGAGGGACCATTTTTTTGTATTTCATTGCTCTCTCTCAAGCTTGGCATGCCTTCAGAAAATGCACTGTTTTGATATTGCACTAAGCATAACCAGAAACTAGTGAAATACAGCATTAGACTAGAAAAAAATCAGTAGTGTCATGCTTTTGCCCTCCATCCTCTTACCTTTCTTTTCAGAGGTGGTTGCTGCAGTCATTGTTGGGTAGCTAGTCAAGAATTTCTATGAACATTTTGTAGTGTTTCTTATTCAGAGTATGGCCATGCTTCTCCTATTGCCAGCTTCTGACAGTAAGGCTGAAGTTGTCTAACTGAGCTTTCTGGTGTTACTTAACTGTAAGCTCTGTCATCTAATACAGGCTGAGGGAGGTTGTAACTAGCAGGGATTTTGAAGTGCTCAGGCCTTTGTTTGGGGATTTCTATTGCAGTCAAAGGAACTTCCATTTGAAAATGAGAATAAAGGGTGATAAATTGGTAGAGATAGCCGTTGAAAGAAATTACTTAATGGAAAAGAACTTTACATTCCTATTTAAATATGGTCGATAAAATTCTATTATTTTCTTAAAATAATTAACTCAAATGAGCATTTAGTTTTGAGGGAAATAAATAAATGACCAAACTTTCAGGCACATTAATATTTGATTTGGAGATAACTGCATAAATATTGAATTTGAAGATTACATTCCAGAGCAGTGCATTAAAATTGCAAGACTTTTCTATTATCCTTCATAATGGAACATGAAATTAGAAACTTGTTCATGGAAAGAAAAATTTCTCCACTCTCATCTATACATTTTCTGCACAGTTGTGTTAACAGAGGAGCTCTTCTTCTCATACTGTGAGAAGAGACATAGCTATCAGTAGGACATAGAGCCTGAAGTCATTTACAGTCCTTTTGAAAATTAATATGCACCATTTCATAATTGCATCTCAGTTCTTGGCCTGGTATAGAACAAAGCTTTAACCAGGGAGCTAGCCTACAGGGTTAACACTCATGATTCCAGGTCCAGGAGTCCAGAGAGCTTTGGTAGTGTTCCTTAACTTTTATTTCTTTTTCCCTTCCTTTGGTTGCATGTGTTTGAGGGTCACTAAAGTGTTGTCTTGACTTCCTAATCATAAAACATTTCTAAGAACCCTGGGTGTAGCTCTGTGCTGTTTAAGCGGGAAGCACAGGTCTGTTGGTCCTCCTCAAGTGAAGTGCTGCAGCTCTTGTTGGCCACAGTTCTTACATCCAGTGAGATCTGTGTTCTCTGGCTGTTAGTTACTAGAATGTCTGGTGAGCTGGTGTTTGTTATTGCTCAGAACGTGTGGGGTGGATTCAACACAGCCACTTACTGCTGCTGTCAGTGCTCAGCCCCCCTTACGAAGGCCTGTGCTAATTCATGGCTGCCCTGCTTCCCTTTCTGGGAAATTATTCTGGAATCACAAATAGAAACCTGGATCAGACAGTCTCAAAGCCTGTGTGGGCATCCAGTCCAAAGTGTTTTCAAACGCAGATTGATTTTCCAACTCTTTTTCTCTTCTTATATTGGTCTCAAATAATTCATTTCCATAACTTTACAGTTCTGCAGTGGCTTTTCTTATTCATGGTTCTGTAATAACACAACATTGTTCCCCATAGATTTGAAAATGAAGCAGACATACTGTACAGCAAAGAGCAATGTGATTACAGTTCTTCTGAATTAAATATACCCCAATAGAACAATCTGTGGCATAATAACATAGGAGAAATATGGTCATTTTACCTTTAAGTATGGTTTACTGTTTTTCCAGAGCCGTGCATGTATTCAGGGACAGAAGCCCTACCAGACAGATTGTGTTTGGTTCCTGCTCACTGTATGGTCCTTCTGTGGTGCTTTGTTAAGAGTTAATGAGCATTACTGATTTTCAGACCATACAGCTCTGTAACTTGCACAATTCTGCTTTAGGACAGCAGAAGGTGTAAATGATATTTGAAAGCAATCTGTTGATCTTTGCCTCGACAACTGAGCGTATAACTGATTAATCATTTATTAAACTTCTCTACATTATTTACGAGTAGAACAAAAATATAAACAAATGACCTTTTTATCCTATTTTGTTTGAGAAAGTAGCTTCTTTGTTTCTAAAGCTAGCGATGATAACAAAACACAAATTAACTTTTAATGGCTGCTTTTGTATTCCCTCAGATTTATCAGAAAGCAAGGCCTGGATCGGCTTTTCCTGGAATGCGATACCCACATGTGGCGCCTGGGGGACAGGAGGATCCCAGAAGGAATTGCAGTTGATGGAGGGTCAGACTGGTTTCTCCTCAACAGGAAGTTTGTGGAGTATATCACTTTTTCTAATGATGATCTGGTAACAAAGATGAAGAGGTTTTACTCTTACACGTTGCTTCCTGCTGAGGTATGTGAATTCAAAGCAGTCCCTTCCTGTGTTCAAAACTACAGTGTTTGTGCTTGTCCCAAAGATCCCTGAAGTCAGAGGGGCTTTTGCATGATTTTGGTGGGCTTTGGATCATACTCTAGTGAGTAGTGAGAATTTTGCTCCTATGACAAGTAAATCCTGTAGTGTTAGAACCACTTTTGTAGTTGTTTAGTGGCTTTGTTTGTTTGTGGGACTTCTTTGCAAGGAGTGGCTTTGTTTTATACTTTCAAGCCTATTAATCTATTACTGAACAACATAAAAATCCAGCTGCCCTTTGCTTACAAATTGTTCCTTCACAAAGCCTTTGAAGGCTATTAGAGATGGGGAATTGTCTCCATAAGTAGCTTTCCTTGCTATTATCCATCCCTTTTCTTTAAAAATAAAACCCCTACAAACAACGGTTTATTGTTGTGTTCAAAACTCAGCTAGAAGGCATAATCACAAATCATTTAGATCACTCAGGGATCACTCTGACTACAAGTGATGCAGAAAGGGGAGTGCACACCAGGATAGGTTTTCAACTAGCATGCAGCAGTGGTGGGGAGATGTGCATTATCTATGAAGAGACCACAGAGCCTGATGGGTTATCAGGCTGTGCTACATCTGCTGCAGCAGGTACATTGCTGCCCTAGCTTGTCAGGCTCTGCTTCCAGGGAATGGAGCATGCAGCCATCCCAAGGAAGGCCTGATGACTGTCTTCAAAACAGTAACTTCATTCCTCACTAGTGGCCCATGAACATTTGAAGGGATTGATGAGACTAATCTTGCAAATCTAGGCTTATTAGCTTGCAGTAGAGTGCAACGATTGTCATCTTTTGATAGGGATTTATTATTCCACACACATGTTGAATAATCTTGCTTTAATCCCATTGCTGGTAAAAATCACCTTTTCTCTCAACTCTGATAACCTTTCCATCCATTCTCGAGGAGAAATTTCTGTATCATTATAAAAGGACACAGGGCAATGGGTAATTGGGTAGGGCTTTTTTTTCCTCTCTCGCTTGAGTGAGGATGGATGCCTTTATGGGTTTAACCAAACAGTTCAAGCATAAAATCCATATTCACTGGGCTGTCATTTAACATTAAAAAGGGTAGGGGGATTATCTGGGGGCCAGCCATGCTAATGTTATGCTAGTTATTTATAGGTCTTACTAGTACTGATTTTAAAGAGAAGTCACTGCTGAAAAATCATCTCTTGCAGGGCTAAATTTGATCATATTCCGTAGCTTCTTTCTACAAGGTTTTCTTTGCAAGATACATTGCTGGTTTCTTAAAATCACCCTGCTTTCACTGACCTGTTAACCTGCTATATCAGTCCCCATTACACACAATTTATGTAATAGCTGATATTATGATGATATAATTAGGATAGTCCAATAGGAATTCATAGCTGCCTTGAGTCAGCAGAAAAAGACTTATGATTTCAGATGTAATTGCAGGAGGCAGAATGCCCTTCTGGTGCCTGGGGTGAACTGTGTATTTGAGAACAAGGCCACTCACCAAGCAATGCGTTTTAGAGTGCTGGAGATAGAGACACCCACAGAAGAGCTGTTTGAGACAGTGTTTTTCATAGTAAATGGCATGATGGTGAAGACTTGAGAACTGTCTAAGTCCAACCTGAGATGTATTGTTCACACAACGCTCAGGAAAACAGTCCTTAATATATTGTAGCAGAGAGTAACTTAAGAGAAATAATGGAAATTTCTTGGAATTGCTCAAACAGCTGAAATAAAAATAATTGCTGCCACTGATGCCTTTCCTGTGTGACTGGAGTCTTTTGGATTCCCAGTACTCAAAGCTGGTCATTGCAGAAGGGCAATTATTCTGTGCCAAATATCCTGTACTAAGGCCTCGACTGTATGTAGTTACAGTTTGGCTGGGTCAGTAGTGTGTTGTCATTTTTTCATGCTCTATGGAATGTGTACATGTCATACTTTTCATATATCGCAGAACAGTAGAGCTTGTTAATTCTGTAATTTTGGAAGAGAATAACTCTCATTATGTTCAGGCCTATGGGCTGAAGTGAAGGAGAAAATGGCAGTCTGAGGACTGGAATGTACTGATCTGCTCTGTCTTTCTGCAGTCCTTCTTTCACACTGTTCTGGAAAACAGCCCATTCTGTGAATCCATGGTGGACAACAACTTGCGCATCACCAACTGGAACCGTAAACTGGGTTGCAAGTGTCAGTACAAGCACATTGTTGACTGGTGTGGCTGTTCACCTAATGACTTCAAACCAGCAGACTTCCACCGATTCCAGGTAACTGCAGCAATCTCTTCTCTGATACCTGCAAAGAAGCTCTTCACTCTTGGCTGAAGTGTGGAGGTCTGTCTGGCTCCATGGCAGCAGCAGGGAGTGGGAAGGGAAGCTATTACCCCATCAAGCAAGATGCAGAAAGGTGTGAGGCAGCTCTGCTCTTAATTTCAGGAGAGGAAAAGATTGATTCTCCTGTGTTGTGGCTCTGGAGACTTTCTACTACCTGGTAAGGTGACAAAGCAGCTCTTTGGACTACTTGTCATTGGTAATTCTGCTGTGCTAGAGAGGAGGGACTCGACACATCTTTCACTGTCCCAATACTTCTTAGTAATTTGTCAATTTATTGCAAAGAGCTTTCTTCCAAAGTTTGATTTCAAAAAGCTCCTGGCTTTTGTTGTTAAGCAATGTTTTCATCTTTGAAAAAAAAGCTTAAAAGTTGACTTGAGTAAACTCTAGCCTCTGTCAGAGACTTACATAGCACAAGGCAAATAGGGCTTTTTTCAAGATTATATTAATCAACATGATTATACTTATTTATCTCATGGTTTTGGGGGCCAGGGTCATGAGGTTTTGATCATTCAGGCTTGACAGCACTGCCTTTAAAAGTTTAATCAGTTCCTTTGTGATACAGTTTCCTCAAGGCAGGCATGAGTGTAAATCCTTGTGCTCAAGGGTGCTCTTGGTCTCAAGACTGTATCTGACCTGTGTATCTTCTATTAAGAATGAACAACCACTTGTTTCAAGGTCACCAGATTTGCAGTTCCAGCCCTGCAACTCCTCAGGGTTCCCCACATAAAGCATATTTGTTCAGGCTTTGTGTGGGATGTACCCTACAGCACAAAAATGATGACTGCTCTGAAACAGAGAACTTCATTGTAACGTACTGCCTTACCAGGCGTGGTTGAAGTCAGTAACACAGGCACTCACAAAAAGAGCAAATGAGACATTATCTGAGAGAGGCTCTGCTACCCCAAACACCAGTCCCAGGAAGGTCTCTAATACAGAAAAGAAGGGCAAGTCTTAAAAATCTCCTGCCAGTCTGCAGAGGCTGACATGCTCCAGGATGGGAAGACAAACCACAATGACACTTCAGAAAACAATCAGGTAAACAGAGCTGCCAAGGGGAAGTTCAAAATTAAAATAGATGTAAAGGCAACTTCTGACACTTGCCTGATGAGACAGCCCCTCAAATGAACCCACAGCACCAGAAGGCTTGCTCATGGTTCCCATAGAGGCACAAAGGAAGCTGCAGAGGGGGAGATTAGAGACCTCACAGTATGTGCTCTCTTGGAGTGAAACTGAGCACCCTCAAAAGAATTTTTCAACCATCTGGGGCACTTCTGAACTCTTTGGCACCTCAGAACCTATGGTCAAATACAAGTAAGGCAAACCAAAAGATTTTTAGAAGCAAATGGTAGCTGAGTAGCATAAAAGCCAATACCAGACCCAAGACTGTGTCACGTGCAGAGCCAAAAATCTGAGCAGGACTGAGCAAAGCTGTAAAACCTCAGCCACAGGTGGCATCTCTCCCAGGAGTCCTCTTACCACTTCATAGCAGCAAATCTATCTACACAAAATGCTGCTCTGCCTTTTCTGAGCCCTTTTCTGAGCCCTTGCACCACAGGCCGCTTCGCTCTCTGCCTGACCACTAATAGCAAGTGCCACTGCTAGGCCATCTTCAGGCTAGTGTGTGGTTTAGGAAGTGTTCCTCAACCCTCTGGCGCTTGGGGAGCCTTCCAGAGCAAAGCAGGTAGGGTGGCTGTTGGTATGATAAGATTGGCAACACCTGCTTTTTCAATGAGTAGTTATGTAGTTCTTGTGTGAATCTTAGTGACAGTCTTAATGGTCACAAAGGTGACCTTTTAAGTCACCTTTGCCAGTGCAGAGAACCGGTTCACATCTCCTCCAAGGATAAAGTGTCATGGCTGAAAATGGGAACTCATTCCAGTGTCTTTTCCTTTCATATCACTGCAGCAGACTGCCAGACCAACTTTCTTTGCCCGCAAATTCGAAGCTGTAGTTAACCAAGAGATAATTGGCCAGTTGGACTACTACTTGTATGGCAACTACCCGTCTGGCACACCCGGCCTCCGGTCGTACTGGGAGAACGTGTATGACGAGCCCGACGGGGTGCAGAGCCTCAGCGACGTCGCCCTCACCATGTACCACGCGTTCTCCCGCCTGGGCCTGCGCAGGGCCGAGGCTTCTTTCCACGCTGCTGGGGACAACAGCTGCCGGTTAGTCTGAGGCTGCCTTTCTCTTTCTGGGCCTTTCAAGGGGACGCTGAACTGCCAAGTGCCACAAGAGGTTCATCTGCTTGGCTGTGCTGGTTGGAGCTTACTGTCACAAATAGGGCCAAGCAGCCGCAAATGTACAGCACTTATTTCCATGAGTATTTAAGCCTATAACAAAGCATTGGTTTTTCAGGGCTGACATTATGTGACCTGTTTGCTGCACTTTTAAGGAGATCCTCTACAGCCTTACAAAGACTGAGAGGATCCAGTTGGGCAATGCTACCCCCACTGCTGCGTTTTCTTAATTTCAGTAAGTGTATTACACCCAGAGCTTCTAAACAGTCTGTGGGATTGCAGCAGAGGTCATGTTCACCTCTATTATGCTTACCAAAAGCAGAGGACAGGATTTCAGAATTAATCTGAACACAGGTTAATGGTCCTTGCAAGTTTGTTCCCATGGGTGCATACATGGAGTAAAGAGACCTACCTGCGTGAGCTCAGTTTGCCTGCTTGGTACAACTGCCACAAAATTGTGACAAATGGTTGGGATCCATTAGCATCAAACAAATAAAACGCATGCATTATAGATATATATCTCTCAAATAAACATCCTTATTCTTTAAAGGGAACCCCACTATATTCTAGATTCCTTTATCACCTGTAAGCCTAGCAAAGAATTTGGTCTAAAAGGGATTGAAGGAAGAATTCCTGGAGTTAGACTTGCACAGAAAATGGTAGATGGTTGCTGCCTGCAAACACATCTGAAGCTGTTTGTTCAAAGCAGAGAGAGTTCAAGTCTTACTTTACAGTGTCTTAAGTTCTTCTTCAGAATGTATTTTTTGGACCCTCCTGATTTTTTATCCTAATAGAAAACACATACAGCCTAAGTCAGCAAATACTGAGGGCACTCCATGTAGTTTGATGGATGGACTTTGCCCTTCTTGTGTTCTCCAGAGGGAACTGAATGCGCCTTGACCTTCCTACTCAGTCAGGGAAGCGCTGAGCAATGTCCCATTTAGAAAGATGTGGCAATAAGTGATCCAGATTCCTATTACAGCTTTGTCGCTAAAGGTTACAAGTGCAAAGCAATAAAAGATCAATAACAATTAGGTAGAAATAATCACTAGTAGCATGCCTTTCTTATATGAAATAAAGACAGACCTAAAGAAGTCTTGGATCATTTGTCCTGCGGAGTGAAGCCGGCAGAGAGGAATGGAGCCACGTATAACCAGTACTGAAATAATTTGACATTTACTTTTGTGCTTATTCCTTTTGCCAGTGTTCTGATGATGATTTATATCAACAATCAGTTTCATTTCTGGGGAGCTTTTCATTGCCCAGGAGCTCAAGGTGATTTTCAAGCTTGCTCAAAAGTATAGGTAGGGAAGCCATGTCATCCACTGCTGATTGCAGCTGTCTGCAGGATAAAGCACAGCTCCTTATAGCAGGCTGGAGCCTCACAGAGCAGTGCAGGGAGGAGCTGCCAACAGTGAAATGGAGCAAAGGCATCATTTTCAAACCTACCTGAGATCCCTCAAAACACTGTTGGTCAACATCCAATTTAAATGGCAGAAAGGTGGATAATCCTCAAGTTTATGATTCACATCTCTTCTTGCTTGTTACTATGTTGTCTTTCCAGGTGCACACATATATCCACCTTCTCTGTCCATCTCGTGTTTTTACACGTCTCTAACATAGTAATACAGATATATTTGGGCTGAGCACCTTGCCAGGGTTCCCTTTGCTGTTAGGGCTAATAGTAGCACAGTTAGCTGAAACTGCAGTCACCACCCCAGCTCATTCCACATGGCTGCAGGCACTGCTTCAGATCACTTTGGAGTCAATCCCATGCTGCCTCCCGCAGTGGCCCAGGAGACTTTTGCAGGAGAGGCTGCTTTGCACACTTTTCTGACAAGAGCTACCTCCCAGCCTCAGGAAGCTGTGCCCCCTGCAGACTGCTCTGGTACCAAATTAGATTGCGTATCAGCATCTTCAGTGGAAGCAACATTAATGTGTGATTGAGATTTAATTTATTACTCTTCGTCTCTAGGCATTTTATTCACTGCTGCCAAGAGACAATTTACTCAGACTATTTCAAGGATATTGTAAATATTTGCTGCTGCACACATATAAAACAGCAGGCCTTAGTACTGAAGTACAGAAGTCAGATTGTTGCTGATACTGGCTGTGTAGCTTTGCTGTGGTTTTCTCAGTCCATCAGTGCTGGTCCTGTTTGTACCTCATCGTGTTATATTTATTTCTCAGGCTCTAGAGATTTCTTTAGGGGTGTGGCTGGTTTCATGTGATGGAAAGTTGTTCTTGCTTAGCTTCTCTTAGTCCTTATGTCTTGAGGTCTAATAACTAGCATGAGGAGTCGGACTTAGCTGACTTGTCTGAACTCTGGAACAGGCTGCCCAATGAGGTTGTGGGATCTTCTCTGGACCTAGGTGATCCTGCTCTGGCAGGGGGATTGGACTAGATGAGGTCCCTTTAAGCCCCAAACATTCTATGATTCTCTGAAGGTGTGATACTGGTTGGTTTTAAATGTGTTCCAAACACACTTGTTTCACAGTTAATACCACTGCTGTAAAGTAGCAAACTATTTTATTTCAGACCTATGAATAACATGTTTTTAATTATTTATGCATCCATATGTACACAAACATCATTACAGATGTTTCCAAGACTATAGCAGACTATTGACCATAAATTTTAATTAGTTGATACCATGACTACAGTGTCTTTAAATTCAAACTAACTGAAAGCTTCCAATTCTCCCCATGAAAGGTTTTTCCTGTTTTTGTTTTTTGGTGGGTTTTTTTTGTTGTGTTTTTTTTTTAACCTTATTTTCAGCTTTGTTTTTAATTATGAATCAAAAATCCCCAGCAAAAACAACCTCAAGTCTTTAAGGAATGTGAAGTTTATTTCCTAAAATAAAAGGGACCTAAAATGGGAAATAGAACCTGACGTCCTTGGCTGCAGTGCCCTTGGAGGATGGGTTGGGGCTCAGATCTACAGGAGAGGAATGGAATGGAGCAGGGCATCAGGTAGCTGCTGCCCAGCCTCGCAGCACCCTCTGCTGTCCCCATCCTGCTGCTGGCCACAGCCAGCCAGGGAGGCACGGCCATGCCCAGGCATTGCTTGGGACTCACCCTGATGAAGGCACAAAAAAGAGGAGCACCCGATTTGGAGCAATAGACACGTTTGGTGAACATTGTGCTGCAGCCTCACAGTGTCTATCTCTGGGTGGCAGTTCTTGAGGTAGTGAGGGAGGGGAGTTTTCTTGGCACACAGAGGTATCTCCTACAGAGCTTAGAGATGCAAGTATGTTCTAAATGAGCACATGTTCCTAGTATTATTTTTTTACATTTCAGGGTAACCAGAACAGCCTAAGAACGTTTGATAATGAGTCAGGAACACATTTGAAATCTCTTAAAGAGGTGAATTTTCTAGTTGAAATGAATCCTTCTGAAACCATTAGCTCCAAGGAAGCGGAGATTTCCTGTCTCTCACGTGTAACAGATGAGCATGTGCTGTTTTACAGATACTACCCCATGGGCCACCCAGTTTCTGTCCATCTTTACTTCCTTGCTGACCGTTTCCAAGGCTTCCTAATCCGACACCACGCAACCAATCTGGCTGTCAGTAAACTGGAAACTTTGGAAACGTGGGTGATGCCAAAGAAAGTCTTCAAGATCGCCAGTCCACCAAGTGATTTTGGAAGGCTGCAGTTCTCAGAGGTAAGTATTCGTGGCCACCCATGCCACGAGACTCTGGAGAGATTGCATATTCATTCAGCACCCTTTGGAAACTTATTTCCATGTAATTTTTAGGTGAGACTGTCTAGCATAATGCACATCCTTTTCATGGAAGGAGGTGCTGTTGCCAGTTCAGATCTGTGGTCGGCCCTCACTTCTTATGTTATTATGAATGTCTTCACTCCCTCTTGTTTTAAGAACAAATTGAAGGGACTTATTGTTATAAAAAGAACTCCATAACTTTAAAAAGTTGTGATTAGGATTGTTGTGAGTGCTGTGAGAGATACCTGGGAAAATTGCTATGTTTCTGCAGCTTCAGGTGTAAATGGGGATGTGGTAAGTCTTCCTCTCAAGCATGCTGAAAAAACCCTCATAAAATTAGTGACAGTCAGACACCAATGCCACATGTGAGGAGGATATTGATGTTGTAGCACAAAAGATAAAATTATCACAGTAGTGTGTGAGATTTCCCATAAATCCTGTTATTTCTTCCAGGAATTTGTCTCAGGATCTGACATAGACTGTAAAAAATGTACCATAAAATATATCGGGAATGTTGACCACTAATAGAATCCGACATCTGTGTTCTGTTTTAGAGATATAACTGTCTGAGCAGTTAATTTCATGATTTTTCTTGTTAAGCCACAAATTTCAATTAAGGTATAAAATTGATTGAACAAATGTGTTCCAGTCATTATGGCCAAGTCCATAAATTATCATCTTCTTGGGCAATTAAGAAATGCCTAGGTAGGATTCAGTGTTTTGGTGTGCATGGCAAATCCATGACACTAATGTGCCATTAAAGAGATGGATGGAAAGTGTGTTTCATTTATCAATGTGTCTGATGGTAGGCTTGCCATTTCATGCAGTGATAAATGGTCATAGAGGCTTTAATTCTTGTGATTTGTAGCAGTATTTCTGCTGTTTATTTGGTACTTTTAATCTCACTTTCATCCTGATGCCTGCTCCGAGTCCTTCTTTTGAAAGTGACCAACTGGCAGCAGAAGAGTTTTTTTTCTAGTTGTCTGATGAAAAGAAATACTGATCTCAGTGTTCTAGAACTCAAACAAAAATATATGGAAAGAATACAACTGACCTTATTGCAGTTTTGGGGAGGAAACAGACCTGGGACCAGAACTTAGATGCCAGCCACTTGCCACAGTGCACCTTTTTCCCCCCACATTACCCCTGCAGCAAATGTGATCCTGACTGATGGGTGCCCTGCAGCAGCAGTACCCAGTGAGAGCTCCCCTGGCAGGGGAGGCATTTCAGTGGCCTCTTTGCTGCACTGTGCCCACAGCTTTGTGGAGTGTGTTGCCCTGCAGGGAGGATCTCTGGATCCCCTGGGACTAATGAGCTGCTCTTCACAGCCTCATAGACCACGGCTGGTGTGTCAGCAGCCCTGTAGGAGCTGCTGCTGCAGTGAAGCTGTGGGAGTGCAGAGAACGGGACAGGTTTAATCACTGGTCAGCTTTTTCAGGCTAAGGAAATATTTTATTTTATTTGAAATACAGAGTTTTGGTGGCCACTTCTTTCTCATGTAAACTCTTTAATTGTTCTCCCCTTTCATAGATGATTCATATTTTAAAAGACCAGGAGGTGCAAAGCAAATAACTTAATCATTTCTTAATTGTTTATTTTACTTTCTGCCTCCCCTTGGCCTGCAGGCATCTCTGCCACTGAGCCAAATTATCCTCTCAGTTACCCTGGTATAAATCCAGCATTAACCTCTTCAGCTTCAGTGTGTCTGGAAAGCCTCTGATCTGCTTTTGCTTATTAAAATACCAGTTCTTTGTCAAGGTCCAGCAAGTGTAAAACAAACATAGCAGTTCAGCTAAGATGGGGGCATCAATATTCACAGGTTAAGCACCAGAAGAGGAATTAAGATTTGTGCTTATTGGGACATAAACCTGCTGGTTCTTCAATGACTTTCACCTCCTAATCTGGCAGAAATTTAAACCTGAGTAAGGCCTTTTTAGCTGAGAGCTTTCTTCCCTCTCTCAGCTCACACCAATAGGGTCAGCAGGAAAAGCAGAACTATGCTGCATTGAATGTGCTCCTGGCTATATTTGCAACCCTGGGGCACAACTGAAATGGCAGCAGAGACAATAGGATCTCTCCAGTCAGCCCTTCTGCCCTCTGCTCCCTTGCTTTGCTTCTCAGAATTTGCTTCCTGAGTAGCAGATTTCACCAAACACCCTGTAAAGACAAGTGGAAATGAATCAGCTGGCTGGGCTGCCAACAGCCAGTGGGGTTAATGATGGTGTTCCAATGGCACACGGCTCCTGTGCTTGGTCTTGAGCTGAGCAAAATAAAATCAACTTGCAGGAGATCCAAGTGAGACCATTTCCAAGCACAAAACCCCCCCCACCTCCTAAAACTGGCTTGTGTACAGCTATCCTACCAGCCTGAGTTCATGGCAACTTCCACATGGAGGGCAGAAGATGGATTTGCTGTACAGTACTAAAAGTCTCCGCTCACCATATATCAGTTGAACACTAAGTTCATTTCTGGTCTTGTTAGGACTTGTGATTCATCACAGAGAATAAAATAAACTAGGTGGCAGGCAATTAGCGTGCATTGTGTGAACCTAATGGTCCTGTTTGTGGTGAGCAATGAGACACAAACCCATAATCAAGGCATAATTTATCTTGGGAAAATTTTATCTTGGGGCTGAGCAGAGATAGAAACAGGAGGCTTAAGCCAATGAGAGTTCCAGCTTTCCAAACGTGCCCATGCACAGAGCCTGCTCTTGAAGCCCAAAATCGTGGTGATTAAAATAATGACGTGGAATATGTCAGTTTCTGTGCCACATACCTTCATAATTTATCAGATATTCATTACTGCTTGATTCCATCCTGTACTTTGTGTATTCCATTTGAAAGTTAAAGCCTATTTTAAATGTTTTAAGGGGCTATGAAAAATATTATAGGACTGTAGTCTCTTGGGCTGCAAAATCAGACATCTCAGTTCTGGGAGCTCAGCTGTTCCAGGGAAGTTCCTCTAACTAGTGTTTTAAGTAGAATTATTTTTAAAATAAGGTGCTTCTAACGCCAGCTTGTATTGTAAGCTCTGCAGCATGGGAAGGTGTGTCCCACAGCTGGAAACTGGACATAAAGGGCAGATCCTATAAGTAGATGTGTACAGCTCCTGACTTTTCATTCCCTAAGGAGCCTGTGTGGACAGCCTCAAGTGGTGTCAGCACCTAGTCTTGGTCTGAGCCCTGGCTCTGGGGCACTCAGGGTGTTGCAGGTTGCCCAGGTGCCTTGCCTTGGTGTTGCTGAGGGCCTGCTCTGTGACAGTGTTTTCTTCTTGTTGTTTTTGTGAAGGTGTTTTCATGGAGCTGTACACCCTGACAGTGGTCTTGTGACAGACTCTCATGGGAAACAATTGCCACCAGCATGGGAATTGTCTCTTCCTCCCCTCTGCCCTTTTGTTGTCACTTTTGGGTTACACGAGGGAACCCAATAACATAACTGCACAAAGCTTAACCATCAGACAAAGGTTTTGTTCTAAATTTTCCCCAAAAGCAACTTCCACTCTTCTACAGACCACACTGATAAACAAACCTTTGCACACATTAATATGTCTTAAGATCTTTTGTGCAACCTGTTGTTGAGCAGTGTCACCTGGAGGTTAGAGCATGGGGACTGCAACTTACTTGCCTTCTTTTCCCAGGGATGAGAGACTAAAGAGAGAGAAACTCTTGGATGTTGGGGCCGAATGTTTAACTTTTGAGGATGAAGTAACCTTTCCTCAGGGAGTTCTTCAGTAAGAAATATCATATGTGGTGGAAAGAGCTTCCTTACAGGCTTTTCTTTGCCCAGGAGGGTGTAGATTTGTTTCACATGTTGTGGCTTTGTTATTTCCAGGTCCCTTGAGCTCCAGTAGGTGTGATACGGCCACACTCAGTGAAGGTTGTTGGAGTAGATAATAAGATCTGGTCAGGAAATTTTCTTTCTCAGCTTATTTTCATACATATTTAGTTGGTCTTGTGAGGAAAGCATGCACTGACAGCTCCTCCAGGCAGATGATGCTTGGGTCTGATATCTGGGCTACGCTGTCTGGTTTGATTAGCTGGCGTGCTAGGTGAAATAACTCAGCAATTCTGCTGTGTTGATTGCAGAGCTGTGGAAGGCTTATTTTGTCTCATATTCTGCAGTGTCATAGACCAGTAGGAGGAATTCCTATGATGACAGATGGATTTAGGACAGTAGGTTTATCTTCTGCTGGCCTTGAAGCTTTTTGCTTGCAATCCTCCTGTGATTTGTCTGCCAACCACAATGATTTATTTAGGAGGGATTTGGGACTGGACAGTCCCATATAGGTCTCAGGGGATACTAATTGATACTAATCTCTTTTGACTTGAGATCATGGGAAAAGGACCCCATGAGACAAGTGATGTGGGCATTTCCTCCAAAAGCAAATATGGAGCCTTCAATACTGCAGTCCACCAGGCTGCCTTCTTCAGAACTGATGGAAGTGTTTCCTTAACAGCCACATAAATACATACTAGATTTAGTGCTAGGATAGTACAAAGTCTTTCAGTTGGCCTGAGAAGATCAGTTACTGCAATTTCATGCTATCTGTTCAGAGATGTTTATTTTCAGTAGTGTACAAGTGTTAAGGCAACAGTTTGTGTCATCCGTGAGTTATGGGTGAAGCATTAAAATTCAAAGAGCATTGAAATATGAAAGCTGCTAGGAAAAAGAAAGGTCCATTAAATGTTTACACAAGATTGTGAATCAGCTGTTTTACTGTTGGTTAGTGAACAAAAAAAGGTTACTATTAAGACAGTAAGAAAAGAGTTTACCAGAAATAATTTCCCTCATGTCACTCTTAAGAGAAAACCTTTCTATCAATCAGAAGGGGACATTTGGACAGGAGAAAAGCAAGCCTCGCTTTCAGGGTGGTCACACAGTTTGTGTACACCTGAGGCTGTGCTACTGTTGGCCCTTCCATGTATGCATCACTCTGGTCATTAGGGAAAGATGACTCGTGTGTCTTGAGAGCCCTTCTTTGGCGTAAGGGCCCTCAGCGATGACAGAGATGATGAGAGCAGCTCTGGAGAAAGAGACCTGGGGGTCCTGGTGGACAGGGGGATGACTATGAGCCAACAATGCACCCTTGTGGCCAAGAAGGCCAATGGCATCCTGGGATGCATTAGGAGAAGTGTGGCCAGCAGGTCAAGAGAGGTTCTCCTCCCCCTCTACTCTGCACTAGTGAGACCCCACCTCAAGTACTGTGTCCAGTTTTGGACACCCCAGTTCAAAAAAGATAGAGATTTGCTGGAGAGAGTCCAACGCAGGGCTACCAAGATGCTGAAGGGAGTGGAGCATCTCCCTTATGAGGAGAGGCTGAGAGAGCTGGGGCTCTTTAGTCTGGAAAAGAGGAGACTGAGGGGGGAACCTCATTAATGTTTATAAATATGTTAAGGGTGAGTGTAGAGAGGATGGAGCCAGACTTTTCTCACTGTCATCCAATGACAGGACGAGAGGCAATGGGTGCAAGTTGGAGCACAAAAGGTTTAGGGTCAACATAAGAAAGAACTTTTTCTCAGTGAGGGTGCCAGAGCTCTGGAACTGGCTGCCCAGGGGGGTTGTGGAGTCTCCATCTCTGGACACACTTAAGAGCCGCCTGGATCTGTTCCTGGGTGACTTGGTCTAGGTGATCCTGCTCAGGTAAGGGGGTTGGACTAGATGATCTTCTAGGTCCCTTCCAACCCCTAATATCTATGATTCTATGATGATTTCAGATCGGCACGGAATGGGACGCCAAGGAAAGGCTGTTCCGGAATTTCGGCGGGCTCCTCGGGCCAACAGATGAGCCGGTTGGCATGCAGAAGTGGGGGAAGGGGCCCAATGTCACCGTTACTGTCGTGTGGGTGGATCCTGTGAATGTCATTGCGGCCACCTATGACATTCTGATTGAATCCGGGGCCGAATTCACTCACTACAAACCGCCTCTGAATCTGCCCCTGCGACCTGGTGTCTGGACGATTAAAATTCTGCACCAGTGGGTGCAGGTGGCTGAAACCAAATTCCTTGTTACTCCTCTCACCTTCTCCAATCAGCAGCCCATCAAACAAGGTAAGTTTTATTATTTGGTCTAGAAATAATATAGCTATCGTGTCCGTATTCACTGTAAACACTGCTGATAAAAAATAAGTAGAACTTTATCGGGAAAGGAAAAAAGAAAGGAATGTTACAGATACTAAATCAGAAGAAATTGTTTTACCAAGACAAGCAGAAGTGTCTTTATACAGTCCGTAAAACACAGGCACTTTGAACAAAAGGCTGTTTATATCTTTTAAATATGCACAGTTCAGAATCCAGACAACTTCAGGCTCTCTGTAATGTAGCAGCTATTGTACAAACCATCATTTAGAAACAGAAAGAAAAATGCACCTTTCTCTGCTGCTTTTCATTCATCTTTACTCATCAAGTTACTGTTATCTTGACAAAGTCTGTGTGTTTAATGATAAAATCATCAATGCAAAAAATGCTGAGTTAGACAGAATTGCCCTAGGCCAGAGCTCACCTGACCTACTGTCAGACCCAGGCATTCACTCTTACCTGGTGATCTGAAAAAACCTTCTCAGTACCTGCCAAGCAGTTGTGTTGCAGAGATACCTGTGGGTATGGCAACCCCAGTAAGTTCACTGACAGACACACGCTGACATTTCTTTCTAAAGACACCCTTTTCTTCTCTGCCACAGCAGCCTCAGATACAGAGGTCATCCTCAGGCTGCCAGCAGCAGTTTGCACTGGTACAGCACTGTTCAAGGGCTTGGGTCTTCAGCCTGTGCCGAGGACACTGGGCTGGGAGAAGAGAGAACATTTTCTAGCCTAACCTGTTTTTTATTCAGTAAGATCAAAACAAGTTTGTTGCTATGAATATCTTTACCATTCTTCTTAACGTGCTCAAGTGCTTCCATCTGCCCACTATTAATATTCATAACTTCAGACATCTTAAATTTGCTAGATACATGAATGATCCTATTAAGTTTTCAGAACAACTTCTTCCTGACAAGGCAGCAAATAAACTGAGTCAGGCATTTACCTTCCAGCATAACGTGCTGCTTCTGTAATGCAAACACCACCAGACAACTGCTGAGAGCTAATGCAGCCCTTATCTTACTCAACAGGAGCTTGATTCTACACATTTCTCAGGAGAAGAGTCAGCTTACTGATTTCTTCTTCTAACATTTGGTGGCATCATTTCTTAAGCAGAAACTAAGCCAACAACAACTTTCTGCTGTTATTAGCTAATAGGCAATGTTAAATTGTGAAGAAAAGCCATGTATAGAAGGAATGGGCTTTTAAAGTTTGAGGCTACCTGCTTCTAACTGCGGCTGTTGCTGACTTGTCTCCTGGAAATTAAGGAATTCCATGTTCTTTGGTGATTTAGCAGTTAAGGTAAAAATTGGTTGGGAAAAGTGGCCATGTAGCCAGCAACCTTGCTGCTTCTCCCTACAATGTGAGCACCCTGTGGACAGTTATAGAGTGTCTCAGACTTCATCTGTGAGTCCACACTTCATGGTGTAAAGGCAAAACTCCCTTTGGTCCAAACTCTGAATCTGAAATAACTGCACTGAAATCACAGAGTTACTCTCTATTGCTAGCCTGGGAGAAGATCAGGCTCACATGTTTTGTTAAAGAGCCCTGTTCATTCATATGGTAACTAGAATCTAGTATAGGAATGAAATATTAATCTTGGAAACAGTATCATCTAGGATAAAAGCCTCAGGAATTATTTGCTACTGATTATGTGATGCATAATCTCCAGATGTCTAAGGCAAGAAGGTAAAGAATAAAATTAATTACAGGGGCAGACATTGACACTCCGCTGTAGTTAGAAATGTATTTACAATGCAAATTCCTGTTGTTTGGGTTTTTTTAAGGCTTTCTGTCTCAGTGACACTATTATTCTCTGTGCAGGCAATTGTCATTTAGCATTGATTTCCAGCTTTTGTCAGTTTGTCACCACTTTATTATTGAAACATATTTTTCTCTGCCAAATAAAGGCATTGTTGGGAGTATGACAGGAGAATTAGAATTTCTAAAAGAACAGCTTCTGTTTCTGTTGTAAACAATGCAAAAGCTGCCAAAAATCTTTTAAAATGAAGGAATAGTATTATTGTCTTCTCTTAACACTGAAAATAAAACATACATCAGACTTAGCCAAGACTTGTCAGCAGAAGAATGTTTTATTAGGGATTTCATTAAAATTTTGTTCTTTCAACCATCCTCCCCCATCCCTCCCACCTCCCCAAAAAAAGAGGAGGGGGAAAAAAAAACAACAACCCAAAACCAACAACTATAGCTCTTGTCAGAAATATTACCCTGGAAAGTAATTTACTACTCCAGAAGCCTTTTGAATGACTGATACATTTCATACCATTTTCATCTCATTTACTTGATAACAATTTGGGCACCTCTGTCTCATACACTCCAGATGTAGAAACTGGAGTCCACGTAGCTGCATACATAAAATCCTGTCCATGGCCTTCTGTGTAACTTGATTTCTAAAAATCATTTGCAAAATTCTGGCAACTGTGCAGCAGCCACTAAAATCTTGTACCTTGAGAGCATGGGCATGACAACAGTCACTCACAGATTTCCTAAATCATTGCTTATCTCCACACCACTTCAGCACAGAGAACAAGGAAAAGTTGCTTTTGGTTTCCCAACATCAAAAAGGGAGACACTTGCTCTTCTTTTGACTAACCAGAGCAAAACATGATCATTCCTGTATCATGACTCTCACAATTCATTATTACAGTTCAAAATATAAAAATTCCTAATGGTACAGCTACCAGCAAAGATGTTTTGTGTCGCACTTTATAAAAACAGCATATGCAGCCAGTTTATTCCTTTCTCTGTTCCCACTGATCTATTCATTTTAGCCTTTTAGTCTGTGTATGCCCATAAAACCATAAAGGGAAATCAAGAGCAGGTGTCTTCACTGCTGATGTGTGTAACTGACAGAATGGTAATTGTTTCAGAAACACGGATTCATTGACTTGTTCAAAACCTGGATCTGTAAGAGAACAGATCTTACATGGACTTACTGAGCATGCTGGGAGGCTTGAGCTATTTCCACTGTAAATGAGGCTCCCAAAGCTATTTCAGTGAAGTGGCTTCAATATAATGTTAATTATTCTTTCTTGCTCCTCTTCCCCATCTAGTGTCCCAAATCTCTGTCTATTTTCTCTAGTCTGAGTTGTGTCACTGATCAGCTCTGCCTTCAGCAGACCTTCTGGCTCAAGAGTGCCTTCAGCTGTTTGCTTGGTTAGAGAAAGGAAAAAAAGTAAAGGAAAATTAAGTGAATTAATGAGATAAATCATTTGTAGAAATCAGGTTCACTTGCTCCACCAGTGTTTCCTTTCCCCTGTGTCCTGAACAAACAGATTCTGTTTTATTCTTCTTCTAAATGTCAATTTCATGTTTCTCACCCTATGGCTGTGTGTTAAAGTCAAGTACTCTGTGCGTGTTGTGAGGACACTGGAGGGCTTCCAAGGAGCAGTAGGATGCCCTGGGATTAGACTGTGCCAAGACATAGAGGGAGTGTAACATGGAGGAGACAAAACAGGGAGAAGATCAGTAGAAGATCACTAGCAGTGATAATAAACAGGAATGGAGGTTTCTTGCTGTCTGCTGTAGGCATCCTGTATTTAAGCACAGTTCAGAGACTCGAGGCCAGATACCCAGGTCCCCTGCATAGGGACTGAAGAGGCAGAGACAAACAACAGGTATAATTGAGAATGTTTAGCCAGCAGTTCACGGGCTGTAATCCAAGCTACAAAGGAGGCTTCAATTCCTTAGAAAACAGCAAACTCTAGAGGTTGGCTCTGCATCCCTACCTTCCCACCCTTCCGCTCTCTACAAAGTCCATGTGAAGTAGTCATGCCAAGAGTGATCACACACGTCTCCCAGGGCTACTGAGAGGGGCAGAGGAAAAGCCAAAATAATTTCATTTTTAAGTTTGAGTGTATATATTCATGGCAGAGTTCCCACAGCAGTCTATCTCCCAGCTGGAGTGCTGATAATGAGTTGTCATGCGTTTAAAGTATAGTACCTGTTTCATTAAAGCTAAATAGGTTGCTGTGAGCCAGATTCACATCTGGGGCAGAAAAACCTCAAGCTGATACTAAACACTAGATTGAAAATACATAAATAAACAAACCCCTACTTCTTTCAAACATAGAGGGCAGTGAGGAAGAGCATCCTCCTCTTTCATCTAGAGAGAGACCTTTTCATGTTGGGTTGGTAGCACGATCACATGCCCAGAACATGGGGCTTCTGATCTCTGCTGCTCTGGAATAGGACTGGAAGCCTGAAATGCCAGCACCTGAGCCTTCTAACTGGAGCCACCTCTTTCAAAGGCTCGACAGCATTAGTGGAATGCTACGATGCACACGTGCATCTCTAAGGCCTTTTAACCTAATCCATATTTATAGATCATCTTAATTAAGTATATAGTGGGAAACCTTTGTTTTGCCGTTGGCTGTTTGCAGTGGCTCAATCAATTCTAATTGCATCTATACGGATTATAAAGTGGGTGGCAACTGGTGTCAGCACTGCTGTGATTTCTTTAAATTAACCAGAGGTAACATGACATGTTCTTGATAAACACAGTAATAGCAGCAGGAGAGCGCGTGACTGCGGGAGAGTAGACATGCCCTGGAATCATCATTCTGAGGAAAAACCCTGAAGACAGGGATTTGCTTCGAAATTTAGTTCAGATCCAGTTGACAAGGAGTCGATTAGCTTCACAATGAGCAAATGCAGCACTGTCTTGTTTGCTGCAAGAGAAAACAAACAAAATGTCAATAAAAAATTACCTCTTTGCCAGAGGGTTTCAACACAATTCAAGTAAAGAAATAAAGCTGTACATTCTGTGTTGCTTTAGAAAAAAACACCAGTCTAGCACATTAATCTGTACTGAGGTAACCACGCTTTTCATTCATTAGCCCAATCTCTGTCTAAAATAATTTGTTTTCCTGCTAAATGAAGAATAAAGCCACACAAAAATGCTGAAATCCCAGCCCATGCAGCAGACCACAAGCTATATATTTAGTCCAGAAAAGTTAAACCAAGAAAAGTTGTTTGAGAAATTAAGTGCTCTCCCAGAGCGAAGAGCAAACAAATATGAAGGACAAAAATAACCAGGTTGTTTTGTTTTTGTTTTTGGGTTGGTTTTTTTAAGCTATAATTTAGAATCAGTGGACTGTATTTTGCATCGATACATGTCCTCCTGGAGTCAAAAGGCTATTTGAATGTGTTTGCTCATAAAAACCTAGTGTCATGTCTGCAATTCAGTTAATTTATAATTGATTGCTCTAACTGTAAAGATTTAAATGTCTAATCAAACATGTCACAGGGACAAGCCTTACATTCTTTGTTATTTCACTCATGAGCAAGGACTGAAGTGTCAGTGATTTCAAAGCATGCCCAGTAGCTCCAATCTTCTTTTTTACAGTATTTTGGGGCTTGGCATCCACACTGTCCCTCTCCTGTCCCAGCCTAGGAAGTTACAGAGCCATGATTAGCTCTTTCATTTTTCCTTTAATGCAAGGAGCTCACATCTGGCATAGCTTCAGTGAGCAGCAGCAGCAGCAGCATCCTTAGGTTCTCCTGTGAACATTTAGCAAAGACTTAGAGGCTCCAGGAGAAGGTTCTGGGTTGAATCTCATCACTGCTGTTAATCAGCACACAGCTCTGTGCTCAGACTCCCTCACCCAACTGCTGTCACGAGCCGTGCCAGAGCAGTCGGCAGCGGTGTGCTGGGGTGAGAAGCACAGAGAGGCTGACACAATTACAGCAATAGCAGAGTGCAGAGATTTCAGTGTTGAAGATGCTGAGGTTACCACCTTTCTTTTAGCAAAAAGCAGCCACTCATTTCCAGCAACAAAGGTCACAGATTCAGAGAATAAGATGGTCTTCAGCTGCATTGCCAAGCACTGAGTGCTGCAGTTTCTGTAGGATTCATTTCTTCCAGTCCTGATAATCCCCCGAGTCCCAAAGCCTGGGACAAGGCTGAGCCAGAGAGAAAAGCAAGTTCCATTTCATCCTGTTATTTGTCTGAAAAAAAAAAATCTCTCTTGTTCCATGCACTAAACACATGCACAACAAGCTTTGATTCAGCGAGCTCTCAGAATTGCCTGTTTCAATCAGATGATCCTGCTAGCAATGCCAACTCTTATTTGTTTTGGGGTTTTTACTTAGAATGTTCCTATTTAATTAATATGTTGACAAACAGTCTTCCATATTTAATTGCTTCCAAAGGAGGAAATTTAATCATGTGTACTTGTTCTGTTTTTTAAACTGCAGTGCTCTGGCAGAGCACACTTCTGACACATGTGCATGGAATAAACTCATTTTGACTAGAGGGTATTGTGGATATCTACCATTTAAAATAAGAAGAGGAGTTTAGATGCATGCAGGAACAGTTAAGTGATGTATAATGGTGATGGGGATGTGCCAAACTAATTTAATTGGGGATTTGAAGTAATGGACTATCACAGTATTTGACATTAAAGACTTTGCAAATGTAACAGCAAAGCTCCAATTAAATGTCCCTTTTCCCCTAAATAAATGTACTGATTTATTGCCTGAGATACTGTCCTCTGCCTGGAAGAAAGGACTCAGTGTCAGGCTGCAGTGCAAGCAGCAAGGACATGTGGAAGGAATTGTATCCATGAATGTGTAATTCCTGGCCCCTAAACACTCTCTGAGCACGGTGGCTTTCCTAGCCTGGAGCGCCCTGAATGGGCCCATTTTGTCTTCTGTGTGTGTGTTGGCAGAGCTAAACATACCCTCTGTGCTGCTGGAGCGAGGATGCTAGAGAAGGCAGCTGAGAACAGAAAGAAGTAGTTGAAAATTTACTCCCAAGAGGCACTCAGTGAACATTTTTGGAGGGTTCCATTCTATGAGCAGCACCTTTGTGCACTCGCAGACCTTAAGTCAGCCTTAAACATTCAAGGGCAGTCTGACCCATGGTGTCCAGTTCAAGGTCTTCGAAGGTGCTGTCACTGCCTGACAGTGAAGTTTGCCGTATTACAGGTTTGGGGTGATATATTGCATTTTGCTGAGACAGGAGAGTTACTGTAAGGAAAGCAACCACAATGCAAAGTGCAATTAGGAAATGGTTGTGATCCATTATTTGGCACAAAAGCTTGAAATATAAGTGTCAGGAGAGAATACTTTCCCAGTGTCACTGGAGCACTTCCAGGAATTATGCTGGGGTTACACATATTTCATCAGAGGTCTGGTCTGTCCAAGGCCAGAATGGCACCACATGCTATTTGGAGGGAAATCCAGCTAACAAGTATGCCTTTTCCACAGCAGGGTAAGGCTCATCTGTTTAGAAAAAAAGGCAGGCTGAGATCTTGGCTCATCCTCCAGACAAATCAGTGGTAGCACTTGAAGGTCTGACAAGGGTCAGCAGCCTTCTCACACAAAGCATCCTTGAAGAGTTTTCTATTTCAAAGCACAGCTTTCCCCGAATGTTCACAGGGTTAACTTCAGCTGCACAGGGTCTGTCACTCCCAGGCTGCTTCTGGGGTGAAAGAGGCAAAATTAGCTTCTCCTGAATGCAAAATGGGTTTCTTATGAGAAGGAGCTGCACATTGATCAGGCTCCGGGTATAGACAGGA
>VYZU01084951.1:0-141852 GCA_013401355.1 Ceyx cyanopectus
GTGTGTCAAGGTTGCCAGGCAAGATTCTTCTCTAAGACAAGACCTCAGAGGCCAAAGTCCTTATCTCCGTGGTCAGAGATGTTACTGTCTGGGGTTTTTTTAAACAGGAATTCTGTACATCTCAGATTCTTGTGTTGATTTGTCTGGTTGATTGGTTTGCTTTCAATTCCCTCTTGCCCTTAATAATTGTGCCTCCTTTCCTTTGTCACAGGCAGGGATGTAACGTGGGAGGGTTGGTGCCCAGGCAGCTTTGATCTGGTCTGTAGCAGCTACTGGTGCATCACAGTTCTGCATCGGGTGAAAACCCCCTTCAGAGTAGAATGAAATCCTGTAAATCCTGTGGAGGTCTCTGCAGGGAGGTTCCTACAGCCTCTCCTTGCACCTCCTGTGGAGGTGTGACCTTTTTCCTTTGACAGCTTGGGAATTGTTCCTGTGTGGTGTCATTGATCAGACACCAGCTCTGCAGCACAGTTTAGCTGAGTGGCCTTTTTTTGTGTGTGTGAGTTCAACTTAGGTTTGGATTTTTTTGTTTGATTTCTTGGAATAAATGAAAGAAACCAGAACCAGCAACCTGTAACCAGAGTTACAGCCTTAGTTTCCCTGTGGCTTTAGGCAAATCATTTTACTGTCCTACCTCAGTGAGTCTGTCTGTAGAAGGGCAATTAGTAATCAATGGATTTCAACAGGGTGTTGTAAAAATAAGCTGTTTATTCCTTCTGTTGAATGTGTTGGGAAATCTAAGATGCTGTGTAGATTTTACTGTTTTTTCCAAAGCATTTTTGTTGTGTGAATTTTCACTCAAGTGCAGCATTGTTATGATAGGAATACTTATCTTATGGACTTCTTTTTTTAAACATGGTTTAAAATTGCCTGTGTGGAGCACTACACAATATAAACTATAGTAATCAATTACTCAAAGAGTTAGAGACAAAAGACAGAATTCAGAAGCTCTCTCTATCTTACAGTCCCCTGAAATGCCTCATTGCTTAGTGATACTTAATCAAATTTAATCTACAATTAATCTCTCTGTGCCATTATAATTCTGGTAGGCATTACTTTCACATTATTTCTAGGGAGTTTGAATTAGGCAACCTTTTGGATTTTTTAAAACATGTTCTACTGAGGAAAGGAAAAATAACTCACATTTTAAGCAGCATGAAGTACTGTGTGTATGTTTCACATACAAGTTCTGCTTGACACCAGATTGTTTTGCCCATTTTTCACTCAGATGTGTCTCAAAGTGGGTTTTTTTGGACAGTGTTGATGAAATGGGGTTTCTTTTCTCACATTTATCTGCCATGCATGAACAACAGACAGTTGGACACCCTGTACTGAGTTCAGGGAACCCAGTGGAGCAGCACAAGGATGCTGCCTGCCCAAAATGTTCAACCTTTCTGTGGGTTTCTCATGGAACCCCAGTCATGGAACAGCTGTGACTCTGGCATGTTAGATGAGGTTTATTTTGAAAGCATGGAAAGTTAAAAAACAAATAGACCAACCACACGTAGTGATTCAAATGCAGCTTCACAGAATGCAACATTTTATTAGTGTTTTTAAAATATTCAGATTTAAGGGCTGGGTTTGGGGGCTTTTTTTGATTGCATGTTATGAAGCAAGAGGAAACATCTGATTCTCCAGTAGATGTGGATGCCCTCACCAAGAGTACACCTTGCACTTCTGGTTGTTGCAAGGAGCTAACCTGAGTCACAGAGGAGGCTGGAGACAGAAAAGTTGGAGAGAGGGCTGAACTTCTCTCTGCAGGAACAGACAAGCACAGGCTTCTTGTGATGAAACTGGGCACTGCTGTGTGCCAGGCCACCAAAGGTGCTCCTGAGGTGACCCTTTCCTGATTGTTCAGAAAATGCTTGGTGGCAAATAGTTCATTTGACTTGCTGCTTCTTGTTCAGCTGGTGATTCCTAGTCAGCATCTCTGGTAGCTGCCACCGCCTTTTTCACAAGGCAGGTAATTGTTGTGATTCAGATTCTTGTTGTTGGGACTTTACTCTGGGTTTAAGCTCCCTTTTTTCTCTTTATGATAGAGTTTTCTGTGCCAGAGTGAGATACAAAGTTCTGTGTGTACTTTCCAGAGGTTGATAGTCTTCCAACAGATCACAGAAATCAGGGTATTCCATCAGCTTTCTGCTGTGAGGCTTCTTATTCATAGAATTGTCAGAGTTGGAAGGGAACTTAAAGATCATCTAGTTCCAATCCCTGCCATGGGCAGGGACACCTCCCACTAGAGCAGGTTGCCCAAAGCCCCATCCAACCTGATCTTGAGCCCTTCCAGCCATGGAGCATCCACAGCTTCCCTGGACAACCTGCTCTGGTGTCTCAACAACAAATCCATCCCATCATTGAGTCCCCACTGAGTTTGGGGACTTCCCACTTCCACAGCAAAATTTCCAGCATCCCCTATGGACTTTACTGATATTTTTTTTTCTGAATATTAATTTCCTGTAAGAAATGCAAACACTTGGGATTTCCACAAACATCACCAGCTGAAAATGAGTGAAATGGTCACACAAATGGCAGGGTCAGGGATGCACCTGATGCGTGCTGAAACATTTGTATCTGAAAGTGTTCAGGGCTGAAGGAAAGTTTCAGAGAGACAAACACCAGAGGAGGGGCAGAGTTGCTGCCCATTCCTGCCATGGGTCTGGGCACCTCTGTCAGTGCCTCCCCCAGCAGGATCCTGGTGTTTGGCTGGCTCCTGGGATGCCTTTTGGCAGTGTTGGACATACCCCAGACCATAAGGAGAACTGAGTAGGAGCTTGTGCAGAGACCAGGCTGCTGGTAGCTGTATGTGTTTGGTGGGGGCAATAGGGAAGGGCCATCCTGGGAAAAGAGGGTGCACAGTTGTGAATTAATCAGTAAAATCACTGAATTGGTACAAATGGAACTGGCTACCTCATTACACAGATAGATAGAAAACAATAAGTAAAACTGATTAGGAAAGACTTTATTAGAAGCAATTTGTGAAAGAAGATGGAAGTCAGCTAGGTGCAGTCTGGCAGCTGAAGCAAGTGAAGTGGTCCTGGGTGGTGAGGGGAAGCTGAGGAGTTAACCCCATGTGGACAGGGAGGGCAAAGCAGAATCCACCAGAGATGGAGATCTGTCTGTTGGGGCTCCCATCCTAACACCCCAGCTGGCCATGGCTGCAGGAGTCATTCACTGTGGTCAGATGCTCCACAGCAATGAATCCAAGTGCTTTCTAAGGGCAGGGAAGAGCTGGCTTGGTCTAGGTTTTAAATTGGACACAAACTCCATGGTTGATGCCACCATGGTGAAGGCCAAGAGGTCTCTGTGCTGCACTTGCATTTATAAACAACTCGATGCTAATTTGACTGTGCTCTGCACAGTACTTTCCAGAGCATTATGATGGAGCTGGTCTAACCCAAAATCTCAGTATTTTTATCAGATTACTTTAGACTATGAATCCCTGAAATCTTTTGCCTGATTGCGAGCAACTTTGAACCTTTGAGAAGGCTTGTAAGGCAATGGAATTTAGAAGTTTCATATTTTAATTTTTTTATTATTAATGAAGCTTCTGGCCCCCCAGATCTGATCAACTCACATTCATCCATATCCTCTTCTTCCCAGCAGCCATTCCCTCACTGAGGGCGTGTTGCAGCCCATCACTTGCTTATCTCAAACTTGGGTTCCTTTCTGAGGTGAGGTTGCTGCTGCTGTATCACTCGGAGTTTTTCAGTGACAGCAAGCCCTGAGTGAGTGCAAAGTGGGAGAGTTACAAGCTGCTAATTGCACGAAGATAGCAGTTCCTTGTCGGCGTTTGGTTCTGTTTATCTCCTCACCTCACACGATTGCCAGATCAAAACCCTGAAGAGCTTAGCACCGTCGGAATCCTCTAATTGTGCTGCTGCAGCCACGTGACTGCCTGGCTGAGTAATTCCCTGCAGAAGGAGACAAACTGCATGTTAAAAAGCTCCACAAATCGTGTTAGGGACGTGACCGAGTGGCAGTGGTGCCTGATCCCCGGTGCCCCTCTGCCCTGCAACCTCCCGCTGCCGCCCGGAGCTTGATCTATGGCAGCGAGCTGGCTGACCCCAGGGGAAGAGCATGGGTGGGGAGGGAGGCTTTAGCTGGATCTTCGGCTTGTTCCCTCTCCCCTGTCTCCAAACAAGCTCCCATCTATCGTTTGTTAGCATGATGGTGCCTCAGGGGGCTCACTGAGGTGGGAGCCCTGCCTGCTGAAGGTAAGGAGCAGTCGCCTTCCCCACCGCCGGGGAGCCCAAACCCCTTGTTGCTGTTCTGCAGGGGAGTAAAACGATGAGAAAGAGAGAGAAGAGCTGGCACGAAATACGCAGGGATGTGCTAAAGGCTTCATTCCTAGGCTGTGGGGGGGGGGGGGGGGGGGCAAAGGCAGATTCAACCCGACCTTACAAAAAAAAAGCCTCGCTGTTTTCGGGACGCTTCATTGCACTGATTGTTCCAACCTCAGTACCCTCCTTTCATCCGGGAGCTGGGCATTGAATGGCAACTTGTTTTTCCTCCTGGCTGCGGACGGCCAAGGGCCCCGGCTGGCACGGCCCGGCTGGCACGGCCCGGGCGGCTGCGGGCGCGCTGGCAGAGGACAGGGCGGGCTCGGCGGTCGCAGGGAGCCTGGCGAGCGGCCTCCTGCTCCCCTCAGGTAGGCGACCGCGCAGACCCTCTGTCTGCTCCCGCCCAATTCTACCCCCTCAAGGCAGCCGGTGGCCTGAGGCTTCGCGAACTGCCCGCCGCTGCTGCCGGGGGGGTTGGGGGGAGTTTGCCCAGAAGCTGCTCTGTGGGAATGAGGAGGTTGATTGCCCTGCTAAAAAATCCCTGAGCCGCCTGGGGTTGAGAGATGGAGGCTTGATCTCCAGGTGCGGCTGAGCTGGGGTGGGAAGTTCTTTAGGAGACCTGGAATGGCCAGTGGTGCTTTTCCCTTGCAAAAGAAGATTAGGAGAGGGTGAGGGAAAAGCTGAGGCTGGGGGAAATGGTGTTCTGCTGCTGGTTTGTTGGTAACCCTGTTGACGATGTGTGATTTTGTGGGATGATGGATAAGGCAGCTGGATTTTACTGGTACCTGGGGGCTGCCACAACCAGTCTCTGTGTGCAAACCATTGCAAGGAGAACACACAGCTGGAGACAGCAGAGAAAAGACTCGTTCAGGATGATGACACTTGGAAAGGGGAGTTTAGATTTTGGGTCAGTTTTATGCCTCTTCTGTGCTTATGTCAGGCTGCAGAGGGGAGCTTAGAGATGAACCAAGAGCTAAGACTGGCAAGAAAAGTGCAGAAATAACCTCCTGCTGCAGGTGAAAGTGGCAGCACATTCCTCACAGAGACTGGTCAGCTCTCTGTTGCTGTCAGCATAGGTTTGAAGTATGGAATTAGTCTTCCGTTGATTAGTGGGGATATTTGACTGGTTTACTTCCCATGAAGAAGCAGGGATGGGAAGGTGTCCTGTGGATTCTGGTCAAGCTGTTTTAAACCACCACAGGCAGGAATGGGGAGGCTGGTTGCTGGCACAACAGTCAGGAAAATGGATCTGTGTTCATGGTGTGGAGCAAAACAGGGTTCTGCTCTGTGCACTTCTCTGCTGTTCATCATGGACAACAGCAGCTGTGGAAGCTCAGCCAGCCATAGTAGGAAAATAGTAGCATTTGGAGCTTAAAAAGACTAAACAGCTCCTGTTGAAGTTCAGGAAAAAAAATGGAAATTCAAACCAAATTCTCCCAGTGTTTTATCTCCCAGCCCATTCCCATACAGCAAAGTTGCACTGTTCTAGGCTCCAGCTTTAAGAGGTGGTTCCTCTATTTATTTTATGGAGTTGCTGTGTGTAAACCTACATCAGAGAGGGGAAGATTTTTGTGGTGGGTGAAGTCACAGAATCACAGAATCATTTCAGCTGCAGGAGGCCTTTAAGATCATCAAGCCAACTGTTAACCCAGCGCTGCCAGGGCACCTTCAGAATGGTTTGAAGCGTGGAACATTTGTCCTTTTCCTTTCAGTAGTTTATATACACTTAGAAATGTATTTGGGAAAACGCTTGAAAAGCAAAACCCTTTCAGTATCCTGCTGGAAAATGCTGTTCAAGAGAAGCCCTCAGAGCCTGCGTGGATTTGACATCAAGTTAGAGCCTTTCCAAGAATGAAAGGGATCTGCTTCTGGAGTCAGCACTGTCACCCAGGGCAGGAATCCATCTCCCCTGGTACCCTGCCCAGCTTTTGCTTCATGCAGTGCAGTGAACTACACCTTGACACTTGCAGAGCACCTTTCCAACTAACAGGAGGATTAATCAGCCTGTGGTACTTAACATTAAATCTTGCTTATTATAATTGACTGTTATGTCATGCTAAGGAGATCTCTTTCCGTTTTACTGCCCACCTGCTGCTGATCCAGACAACCAAGAGTTTCCACATTGTTTTATGCTCAGCTACACCTTACTGGCTTTTGTTTGTTTGTTTGTTTTCTGGAGGGGACACAGGGAGCAGCAGATGACTTCTCTGTTGAATATTTATCTGTATCTGAAACCAGTGAACAGGAAAGAAAGGTGTGTGCTTAAGCACACGGGGCTTCTGAGGCATCTTACTTTTAATTAACAGAAACCAAGCAGAACCTGCAGGTCGTGTTGTGTTTTCCTTCAAGATCCAAATGAAAACACATCTGGGAGTAAGGATGGCTAGTGGAGGGGGGAAGGATCACATTTTCAGGGAAGGAAGGAAGGAAATAATAAAGCAGTGACTTTTCTCCTTTTATTTCTGCTACTGTAAGCAGTTAGAGTGAGAGGAGAGATCCAAATGATCCAAGTAGCCAAATGTGCTTTCTTTCTTTCCCAAAGGCCAAGCTCATCTACTCCCTGGAGAGCTGTCCCAAATGACTTACAGCTCCTGGGGGAAACTTTAGCTCTTGAGCATTGAAGACAGGTTGGTGGCTTCATTAGCACTGAGAAGGCAATCCACTCTCTGATGCTGTGCCCAAGCTGTGACCACCCAGACTTGAAGTTGGCCAGTTTTGCTCTTGTTTTTCTTGGCCACAGTTTAACTCCTGACCCCACAGGGAGAAAATGACTCGGGGAGATTTCCCCTGTCCAGGCAGATTTGTGCTCAGGATGTGAAGTGGAGGAGGGAAGGGTGTTAGAGAGGAGAATATATATTTATTTATTTTGTTTACTCCTATTTCTTAAGCTCTCAAGTGAGAGTAAATTATGCAGCCACATTGAACTGGAAGGACTTGCACTATCTTACACTAGCAGCCTATCCAGCTAATTACTGTGGTGTTCTGTGTATTTATCTCAGTGTGAAAGAAGCTTCATCCCATTCACAAGCCCTGTAGCTCCAAGGCCCAAGGATATAGTCCTGAGCAGCAGGAGTTACTAACCTCTGCTTAAGACACCTCCTTTAAGCCTGAGGTGGTGGTTTTCCCCTTGTGCCAAAGCAGTGAGCCATCTGCAGAGATAAGTGCTCTTGTCCTTATCAGTTATTTACAGATGCCTCAAATAGCAGCAGCACTGGGAGGTGTTCTGTCTGGATGCCTTGGTGTTGAGTGGTGATTCCTTGGTGTTTTCACTGAAGGAAAAGAAACCAAACCAGAAATAGGCAATTAAGAAAAAATGAACCCACCAGCAGCAGTCTAGAGCAGGCCCTAAGACATCTAGCCTGGGAGAACTGGCAGGCTAAGGTGAGGAGAAACCACCTGAGAAAAACCAAACCACCAGTACCTGCAGTTATGGGGGCTGAGCAGAGAGCTTCCTTGCAGGGACCATGCCAAGGCTGAAGGCAGCATCTCTTGGGACTCTGCTTAGCCCTCCCTGGGGGCACCAAGTGCACAGACACCTGAGGGATGCCCTGCAAAGCAGGGCAGCAGATTCCCAGTGGGATGGGACACAGGCTGTGCTGTTTGCCAGGCTCTTCCCTAGCTGGGTCAGGATTGTGTCCATCCCTCACGTTGATTGCCCAGGAGCTCGTTTGGCAGAAGTGATTAACTGCAGATCACCCTGCACACATTCAGCTGGGTTTTTCTTCTGCCTGACTCCTCAGGAGAGCAGCATCGGGTTGGGTGTTTTTACAGCCATTAAGACTGACCTGTTGTTTTCGAGTCTTGGAGACCTCAGAGTCATTTTGGAGTGGTTTAGAGCTGTTTTGGAGCAGAGCTTTGTTGCTTACAAGCTGCTTTTCCCCGAAGAAGTGCTGTTGTAATTGCTGCACTTGTAACCCTGCTGCTGGCACTTCTGTGGCTGTGTCCCCAGGAGTCACACTCTGCTGAAACAGAGCAGTTTCTCTGCTGTCTGCTTGCAAAGTCCATGCTGTCAGGTATTTAAAGATGATATTAAAATGGGTGGGGTTGAGGTTTATGTTTTCCAAAGGATTGCTGTTTGGTTGCTAATGTGGCCACGTCCTAAAGGGGGAGGGGCTGCCTTTTAGAAATTTCTTCCCCCATGCTTTTGTCAATTTTTAGTGCAGCTTCAGCTAGGAACCCCCCTGTCACAGTCATGTTGGAAAACATGGACCTTCAGGTTAGCCTTTTTGATTTGTTTTCTTGTTGAAATCATCTTTCTTTGAGACCTCAGGGGAGAGGCAAATTAATCATCATTTGGTGACATTCCATTAGAGAAACAAAATGCTTTCTGAAGTCTCTGTGTAATTATCACAGGAAACTTGCATTGTGTCAAAACCTCAGAGATTAAATAGTGAGAAACAGTGAGATATATTCATTTTGAGTATGTAAAAAATAGTGAATTTGTGCTGTGGAATGTTCCCTGGGGAAGTCCCAGGCTGGATTTAGTGCAGGTGGCAATTGGATTCTGGAACTGGATTCAGGGACACACAGATCAAAATCCTGGAAATCCCAGTTGCCAGAGGAAGAAGTTGCCAGGGCACCAACTGAAACTCCACAGGAATATTTTCATTTGCTTTACTGGGCAAGATCTAGAAGTCTATAGTCATTACTTGAAGCTGCAATTGCATTCTGGCAACATCCAATTGCAGACCTGAGCACTCTTGAGATGATAATGAACCAGAAAAGCTCGAGGTACTAGATGATGATGCCAGGTCTTATGGTAGGCATCAAGTTATCCATTGTCTTGATAGAAATGAGTATCATACCATGCTAAAATTGTGTTTTCTGCAGCAAATCAAAGCTAAACAGCAGGGTCTATGTGGAGATAAATCATAGCTATGCCAAACAGTGCTCCCCCTCATTTTACAGACACTGAAGTCATCACTCTTTGTTAAGAAGAAACGTAAAAAGCACACCAAAAAGCTAAGGAAAATATCAGCAACCCAGTGTTGAAAGTGAAAAGTCCTTAGTGGAGGAGTCCTGGCTTAATGAATCCACCTCAGACTGTGTTGTGTAGAGTCAGAAAGCAGTGGATGGGCAGTTGTGGTGCTGGGTGGCATCTGCTGTACCACAGAGTGTGCTCCTGGGCTGCCAGGGTGAGGTTGTGTGTCTAGAGAAGATATTTTGGGAGCCTGATGGGGGTTGCAGGTCTCTTGGTGAGGAAAAGTGCACCCAGGAAGGGGAGAGGGGCACTCAGGGAGGCTGTGCAGGATTCAGGTGTGTGCTGCCCACCCTGGTATTGTTCCTGCTTGTCTTTGAAGTGAAAATGCTGCTTTACAGTTCCAAATGCCCCCCACCTCCTTATACATCCCCTGTGAAATGGACTGGAAATTTACTGCTCTAATTAACTTATTGATTGTTTAAAACAATTGCTAATTATACCTAGCTGGAAAGCTGGGAGGATCTCCCTGTCAGCTGCGTGGCTGGATAATAATAGATTTTGCTTTTCATAAGTTGTCTTTAACACACCTTTTCTTTGCAGCAGCTTTTCTCTCTGCCCAGCTAACTTTCTGTGCTTCTCATTCCAACTTCCAGTTGGAACAGCAGCTGCAGGCTCAGAATCAGCCCCGGGGCAGCAAATGGGATGGAGATATTTCAGACCTCAGTAACTCTGCTCCCTGAGGGACACTCTAGGCAAAGAAAGTCTTCATTTTTTAGATGTAATGCAGGGAGGCTACTAGAAAGCTGTGAAAAACAAAGGGCTGTGCAGTAGCAAAGCAATCCATGTACCACTGGAAACATCCTCTTTGGGAGGCTTCTTTTAAGTGCCCGAATATGGTGGTTCCTTTTTTAGAAACAGAACAAAATACAGAAAAATGATCATAGAATCATAGAATGTTTGGGGTTGGGAGGGACCTAGAAAGATCATCCAGTCCAACACCCCTGCCAGAGCAGGATCACCTAGACCAAGTCACACAGGAATAGATCCAGGTGGGGTTGGAATGTCTCCAGAGAAGGAGACTCCACAACCTCCCTGGGCAGCCTGTGCCAGGCTCTGCCACCCTCACTGGGAAAAAGTTTTTCCTTGTGTTGACCCTAAACCTCTTGTGCTCCAACTGACTCCCATTGCCTCTTGTCCTGTCATTGGAAGACTCTGAGCAGAGTCTGGCTCCATCCTCCCTACACTGCCCTGAACATATTGATAGACATTGATGAGCTCTCCCATCAGTCTCCTCTTCTCCAGGCTAAAGAGCCCCAGCTCCCTCAGAGCCTCTCCTCAGCAGGGAGATGCTCCACTCCCTTCAGCATCTTGGTGCCCTGTGCTGGACTCTCCAGTAGCTCCCTGTCCCCTCCTGTGAGAGGTCATGAGTGTGTTTTAGTTTGAAAATTCCATCTGTAGTCACGGGTTCACTTGCCCCATAGCTGGCAATGCAAAAGACATTATTACACAGCAATATTTGCAAGTATTTGCATCCAGCTTAACGTGTCAGGGGAGTTTAATTCCATGTTAATCTGGGCATTAACTTTATAGGAGCTATTTCATAGCTTTATGGGGGAAGGCAAAGCTGCTGAGAGTTGACACAGGTTGAGTAGGATGTTCTTACTAGAAAACAAGGCCAAAAACTCCAGTGTAGACAGGAGGAGAGTTACCAAACCAGAATCAGCCTGGGGCATCTGTTTGAGGAAAGACCTCAAAGTATTGTGGTAAAAGAGAAATGAATTTTTGAGGAATGAAGTGTGCCTGGCTCCTTTGTTTGCTTTCAGAGAGAATGGAGTCCTGGTGTAGCCTCAGAGCTCTGGATGTTTCCAGATCTTGAGGCTGAGAAGGCAGCAGCTGATGGAGCCTGTTGGCCACAGGAGAGATGTTCTTTGCTTGTGTTTTTCTCACAGAGGAGGGGTTGGGGGGCTGCTGGTGTCATGACCAGAACTGCAGTAGTATTAGGTTTTTGCCAAGAGTGTATTCCCCAAAGCTTCCCAATTTGACTTAGTTGAATGCATCTAAAGGACAAAATGTCCTTTAGTTATTGAAATAATTATTTACCATCTTAGTGGGTTGGAAATACTCCTCCCACTCCCATTTCAGTTCTGGTATCAATGACTCCCTTTCAAAAGCCCAGGAAGCAATGAAGATTCATTTCCTTAGCCTAGATCTGAATCTAGCCTTAAATGCTGTGTTTGTTTCAATCCAGCTCCAAGAAGAAAACAGCAGAGGAAGGTAGGAATGAATTCTAGAGCTTTCTGACCATATACCAACATTTCAATTCTGTATTGGATCCAAAGCCAATGGTAGAGACCAAAAATTAAGACTTCAATGCTCTGCTCTGGAACTGAGTAGAATGAAAGGGGGGAAAAAAAGAACTGTTAATGGGACAAGTGCAGGAGATGGTTTTGTAAGATGGCATTGATCAGGGCTGTAATTAAATGGCATCTCAAAGCAAAGAAGAGCAGCTCAGCATAGAATTAGTCTTTAAAAAAAGCTGGATTTAGAGTGTTCCAGATGTTTTGCTGAGAATAAGCTTCATTGACCTGGAATATGAAAGTGTGCCAGTGTACTCAGTGGAGCATTGGAAGTGCCTCTGGTTGGGGCTGTTTCAGCAGCTTGCATTGGAATTTCAATGGATTTCCCTTTGTGAGCAGTGATCTACAGAGAACATTTCACCTGCAGGTAACTGCTCAGCTACACCAAGCATCCAAACACAAAGATGTGCCTTGTGACTTTGCCCTGTTCTGGTTTGAACTAAGTTATCCCAAGTGTGTAGAACCATTGTTTCCTGAAAAAGCTTTTTTTGCAAGGCTTGCGTGATCAAAAATCTTTATTAGGACACCTGGCTTTGAAAAACTTTTTCACATTTTTCAAAGGCCTTTGTCTTCTCCCCATCATCCACTCACCTTTTGGAGCCAAAGATATCAGAGGATGATGCCTGAAACAATTGGAAAATTACCAAAACCTCCTTAATAATAATTAAAATGATAGTTAAACAGGTTTTTGTGTGTTCAGCCTGTGTACTTTTTTTACTGCTCATCCTCCCAGCCAGTGGTCAATTGGAAGTTATTCATTTATGGAATATTGGCATTTTTAGACCCTTAGGACTAAAAGCTACTGACATTCCAGTGTCTAGACATCAGTGGCAAACGAGTCAGGTCTGCAGCACCTCCTGTGTCTGCTTGTGCATGTAAGAACCATCCCAAACTTTACAAGCATCTATTGCACACAGGCAAATGGCATCTTCCAAGTTGCTTCTGTTGAGCTCCTTGTTGTGTCTGGGAATGACCATGTTCCATAGCAAAACCAGAGCTCAGGGATGTTGCCTCAGGACCATAAATCTTCCTTGCTGTTTCCCACAAAGCTAGAATTCTCTTGGGAGTTGTTTGTCCCTGGATGATCAGTCTTCTTGTCACAGGGAGCATCTGAAACTGGGCAGCCTTTGCATATCCTAGGGCTATGCATTAGAAATGGTGATGTTTGTAGAAGGGTCTCCATGCCATCCTTGCTGTGCAGCAGAAATGCTTTGTTACTGCTCAGAGAAGATGTGGAAAGAAATGAAGGAAAAAAAGAGATCACCTTCTCCTGTGCAATCCAAAGCCAGACTCCCTTTGTCTCTCCTTCCACTATCGTGCTGCTTGCTTTTGAGCCATGGGGATGTTTCCTTCCACCTCCTCTCTCAGATGCTTTGATTTCCATGACTTGATTGTACCTGAATTAGCTCATTCCTGCCTTGGGGACGTTCACAAGTCCTGAAGGACCTACTTCCAAATGCCATGCTTCAAACTTCTCACAATCACAACTATTTTGACTTTGAGAGAACTGTCAAAATACAAAATCTGATTGTAAGGACTGTGCAGCCTAAAATGGGTAACTGGAGACTGATTAACCTCCCATCTGCTCTGCTTCTCACCACTGCTTTTGTGGTAGGGACCCGAGGAAGTCCATGTTTAAAAAGTCCAGTTACTCACCATGATGCTACTGCTGCAGATGCCTCTTGTGGTCCCATCACACAGGTTCAAAGCAGAACATGGAGCAGAGCAGCATCACAGCTCTGGGCTGGATGAAGCTCTGGTGCATCTTTGGGTTTTCTTTTTCACTCTCTGCTAGGTCAGTGGCAATGCCAATGGGCTGTGTCCCTAGGACCCCACTGTGCATTAACTCCCCTGCTCTTGTCCTTGTTTTATTTCTGTTCTTCTCCCAAGGGCCACTTCATTTCCTAGAGTCCTCTCCTCCAGTTCTCCTACCACTTTTTGGCCCCTTAACTAAGTATTCTCTGCTATCTCAAGCCTCTTCTCTGGCAGGGGGGTTGGACTCAGTGATCTCCAGAGGTCACCATTCTGGGATTCTGGGATTTACTCTTCCCAAAATGTAAAAACAGAAGGATTCAACATTCTGAGTTGCTGAAGCTTCCTGGTAAGGAGCTGAACTCCCAAGGTGTTGCTTGCAAATACCAGTGCTCCTCTGACAGTGACCCAGCAGAGGCAGTTTGTTGCCTGAAATGCATGTTGTTGACAGCTTTTGCTGGCCAGCAGAAGCTGACACTGTTCCCTGGTGCTGACACCTTCTCTTTCTCACTGTAGGGATTTGTGAGGGCAGGAGCAGACTCTGGAAAGATGCTGATGAACATGGTGGCTAGTAAAGGGCACCTTATGTTCCTCACTTCTTTATATAGACTGCAGTTGTGTCCAACAGCCCCTGTGCAGCTTGTGAATGCCCAGGCAGGAAGAACTGATCTGTGTAGATCCATATGGAGCTTTGGTGTATCCTTGTTTGTAAGGCTGGAGGAGCCAGGCCATCTGGGTCATGTTTAAATGAGACTTTTACAGTTGTCTGTGGTTGAGTCATAACCTTTTCAAAGCTGTTTGAACAGTACCTTATATAAAGCAGCTCCTCATGCAAGTTGAGGTGCTTATTACAGATAATTACTTATGAATAAGCCTTTGTCCCAAAGAGCTGACAAGAGACCAAGCTCATTCCACACAGCCTGGTGAAATCCATCAGATGCCATTCACCTTCAGTTGGTTCTGACTTGACCTGAATTCAACCTGTCTGATAGAAAGATGAAAATCTTTACATATCATTACAAAACCCTTTCAACCATTCATCACTGCTAATTGCTAACTTTGTTATCCCCTAGCTAAGCAGCAAGGCAGCTATTCATAACAGCTTTATAATAAGCTGCTTCATTCTCTACAACCCATATTCTTTGTTTTCTCACCTTCTTTACTTTTAAGTCCTGCTTTGGTTAGAAAAAACAAGAAAAAAGAGCAAAGCAAACATTTGTTCCCCATTACTGGTCCCTGTGCTTCCACTCAGAGGCCAGATGGGTCCCACTAAATCCCTGCAGCCTCACTTGGTACCCTGTATTGGCAGGGGCTGGAAGCCTGGAAGCATTTCCATTTCCCGCTCTCTGATTCTGTGCAGACATCAACCCTGGTGCCTGAGGCAGCCAGAGCAGCCCTTTGTCCTGTAATGCTTGTTGTATTTCCCTGCAATGCTTGTTGTGTTTCCCAGGGTATTTGTCTTCTGGCAACTGGAGCGTGGAGGTGACATTCCTTGGGATGGAGGTGGTTAGGAAGTGATGGAGGAATCTCCATCAGGAAAGGTTCCAAGGAATAACTGCAAAATGTGCACAGTTTAGGATTTCTCAAAGTGAATAAAAAAGGGTGAATTATGGCCAGAAAAAAAAAAAAAAATAAAAGAAAGAAAGAAAAAAAGCAGTCCTTTGAGATGAAAAGCTTTTTTTGCAGCTTATATATAGTGCATGGAATCTCTCATGAAAAGAAGCTGCAAGTCTCAGAAGGAGGGAAAGCCAAAGGGCTTCCCTGGAGAAAACAGAGAGATTGTGGATTTTCCTGTGAGCCCAACTCACCAGCTTCTCACCCAAGGGTTATGGGATGGTCACATCCCTCCCCAGTATCTCCTCTGAGTGGTTGGAAGCTGTTACCTGAGAAGCAAGCTTGGTGACTGTGCAGTTGCAGAGTGTAGATGTACACTCACACCCCCCTGTCTGGGGCTTTGGCCTCTGCTTGTTATGTACCAGTATTGGTTTAGAATCACAGAATAACTTAGGTTGGATAGGACCTCTGGAGCTCAGAGCAGGTCTAGTTAGCTCAGATTGCTCAGTACTGCTCAGGAACTTACCCATTCCTGCCTTGGAAACCAACAGAGATGGAGATTTTTCAACTTCCCTAGGCAACTTGGTTGATCAATCTCACCTTTAAGCCTTAAACTGTTGTGGGGAGGGGAAAACATATTTTTATACAGAAGCTTCAGTGCAAGCATCACAAGAGAATGCAAACTGTGTTCTCTCTTGAGCCTTCTCTCAGTGTGGTCTTTAAATACTGCTTATGGACAAGAAGTTCTAGTTGTTTGTGCTGATTTAAGGAATACAGATGTGTAGATTTTGTTGATAGATTTCTAGTCATAACCCATAGAGTGATTGAAATCTTCCATCTGCTATTGGTCTCATGGTGTGCTTAGACTCTTACCAAAGTATTGAAGCACCAAATTCCTGAAGCTGGGATGCTTTCAGCTCAGAGGATTATTGCACCAGAGAAAACTCCAAGATCATTAGGACAAAAAGTCTGTTAAAATGTCAGAGTGCAGTGTATACTGCAGGCCTGAGCTCTGCTGGGGCCCCTTGGAATTTCTGTAACACAGAGCAATAAAAAAAGACCTGCAGTGGGTTTTACCAGTTTTCTGCTGCATTTCCTCCGTGGTGAATGAAATGCATCTTGTACTGCAGGCTTCTTGCTTCACTCAGGTGGTTTTCTCTGGTTTCAACCCTTAGTAAAAGCCAAACATTGTTTGTTATCCTACCTTTGCCCCCTGGAGACTGTTTTGGTAGATAGATGTTATGGATCATGCAGATGGAGCAGCTGGATTCACCAAACTTCAAAAAATAATAAATGTCAGGAGTCACTTCTTATTTCTTATGAATCATTTACGTATTTCAAAGAGTAGAATTGGGATGTATATGATGTTATGACAATGCATCATTTGAGAAAGATTAATTGGATTTTAGCTGTTAATATTGCCTTCATTTTTTAAAAGGCCCTGAAAAATTAATAAAACCTAGTCAGGATCTTGAGACCTTATCCAATGGGCACAGTGACCTTATAATTATCCAAAGAGTGTGGCAAATTTCACATTAAAATAGGTTCCAGGATTTCAAGAGCTGATGATCCAGCTATTTCTTCAGGTCCTTTAGCACACTGCAGCTTCTTCAGCTGAGTGCTAGGCAAGGTTTTTCAGAGACAAACAATGCTTCACGTGGCCTTTTGTTGGCAAGATCTGTTGAGGGCCTGTGCAGTGGCTGTTGGTGTTGTGGAGAGGAGCCTGACTCTGTGAAACTGAGAAGTGATGACGTGGGACTGATGCAAAGCCCAACTTTTCCCTCTGTGCTTCAGAGCAGTTGACAGTGAAAGCACAAATGGAGACTAGAGTCTGATGGCGAGAGTAAAGATCAGAGGGGCTCAGAGGAGGGAAGCAAGGAGCTTTCTTTGCTGCTTTTCTTTGGAGCAAAAGGTCCTCATGCAGATTTCTGGGCTGTTTGGAGGGTCCTGTGTTTATGCTGAAGGAGGAAAAGGCTGAAAAAGATGCTCATTACGTTGTCAGAGGCTTCTTGCTTCGTTTCAGTACTTGCAAGCTGCTAGCTCCCTGGGAGTTATGTATAGAAACTGCACGCTCTTCATGCTCTTCCTAGGGATTTGGTTCTCTCCTTTTTTATTTTTATTTTTTTTCTAATTTGAGCAAATGTGAGTGCTTACTGAAGTGAGGAGATTGACAGTGTGTGCTGCTGTCGGGCCCAGTGGAGGCAGGTGCTTATGAAAGCTCCTTCCCCAGCTCCGCCAGCGTCCGGACCTTCATCGTCCTCTGCAGCTGCCCCCTGCTTCTGGCTGCTGCTGGGGTGTAATTACAAAGTGCTTGTCAGTGGTGGGAAAGCCTCTGAAGGTTGGGAGGGTCTTGTCAGTTCAAGGGCACCCTGAAAGTGTGAGATGTCTATTTATAGCTTGCTTAATCTTCTCTCTTTTCCTCCTCCATCCCTTTATCTGCTTTCTCTTCTGCCTGAGCATTACTTCCCTTCTCCTCACGTTCCCTCCTGCATTTCTCCCTGCCAGCCTGACATTTGTACCTCTGTTAGACCTCACACAAACATTTAGCTCACTCCTTCAGCTCAGTCTCCCATCCTCCACCTGAGCTTGTCATGGTCTGTTACTGAACTCCCCATCTGGCTTTCCCCACACGTCCTCCTTCCAAAGCTTTTGCATGTTAAGACTTTCTCAGATGGCCTCAAACACAGTGGTGCTGGAAACTGCAGGAACCACAGTGAGCTGTTAAACTGAAATTAAAACTTATTGCTTTTGTGTGGCTGACCTAGTGGTCCCTAAGAGACAAGTCAAGTCCCAGACCATTCCCCTGGAAAGTTTGGGTAAGGGGGTAAAACTATCTTACTGCAAATGAGCTTTTGGGAGCTAATTCTGCTTCTTCATTTGCCTTTTCTTTTTGTCTCGTGTGAAAGCTTTCCCTAAATGAACGTGCTTCCTGCACAGTCATATCCCTGACCTTCACTAAACTGTTCTGAACTACAAGCAACAGACTTAATATGAGTCATTTATAAAGGCAAAAACTTCAGTCATCCCCGTGACGTGCCGATCGGAGCAGTGTCCACTGGAGCCCGTGAGCTCAGGAGCCAGTGGAGTTTCTGAGATAATTGCAATCTATTTAATTGCTTTGAAAGAAATCTCTTGGCCTCTCCAGCCATTTGAAGCCATGCACTTAGTTATTTAGGATGCATTACTTCACCAGAGATTCCTGCAGTCTGATCCTGCTCCATAATTTTGGCCCGAGAAGTGACAAGGTGAAATACAAGTGAGGATTGTCAGCAGGGAGTGTTAGTCTGTAGATGTTCTTAGGGAGCCCATGGCTACTTGATATCATCAGGAGTTAATTTGATTAGTCATATAGACAGAAGCGTGAGGGCAGTTTGTGCTGAGAGCAATGCTTGGGCAAGCTGATTGACTTCATTGTGATTTCCTGAGATGGAAAGTTCAGTTTGACCTATTTTCTTCCATTTTCCTTCAAGCCAGATGACTCAGACCTTCCTGGAGCCAGGGCACTGTGTTGGGCTCAGTCCCTGCCTGGAAATGGAAAGTGTTAGACCTTTGGGATTTCATGACACCCATGTCTGTCCCAGTCTGTAAAAGCTTGTTAAAAACTTTCAAGATATCCCAAGTGGTGGCAGATCTTAAGTGACATGTCTCAAGTGGATCACCCAAGACTTTCAGGCACTAGCTTATGTTCTCAGCCATGTTTCTTTTATTGCCATCATGAGACAGGTGCAGGTCTTGAGAAAACAACAAGAACACCACAGTGGCATCCTGGAAGGTGAAGACTGTGACCTGCTTTACTGAGCTTTCTTTGCACGAGTCTCCAGAAAAGGCTGTTCCAAGGTGTCAGTTTGTCACACACAGAAAACTTGATTGCTTCCACAGATTTTCCAGTTTGATCATTGCATGGTGCAAATTCAGGGTTTCTGCTCTGTTTTAATTGTTATAAGTTTAAATTTTTTTCAGATTAAGGCTCTTGTTACAAAAGAGTTATAATGCACATCCCATAATGTTCATTCTCATCATGGAATCCTGCTATTGCTTTTTAGAGTGTGCAGTGGGGGAACAGAACCCTGTGAGGAATTTCAGATGCAGCCAGATACCTGAGTGTGACTTTGGGGGGTTTTAAAAATATTTTTCTGCACCTGTATATAAGACAGCTCTGGTTTTGATGGGAGGAAAGCAAAAGGTGTAGAGCTGCTGGTTTTTTATGAGCAGAAGAAAAAAGGGGAGGGGGAAATGGTGGTGAAAATCCAATGTGTACTGGAGTTTATTCTCAGGGAGTAACTAGTGAGGAAGCTGCTGCATGTTGTGAGTGTTCACATCACCAGTGCTTTTGTGCTTGGGTACATGTTAAGATGTTCAGCCACCTGAACTGCAGAGGTTAATTTAGATTCCTCCTTGGTTTCAGCCTTGTCACTGCACTGAGGTTTTTGGAACTGCTTTTTGTTAACTTAGCTGTGTCTGAACTGAGAGGGCAAGAGTGCTGCTGAGTCCCAGTTCGTGCCTCTGCTCTATGCTGTGTCTATTACCAAGGCAAAAATGGTGTAGGCTTCTGTTCCTCTGGAAAGCCAGTTAGGCAGGATCTGCAGAGTGCTCCAAACAGGTCACTAAAACCCCAGGGCAAGGCCACATCTGAATTAGATCCAAAACATCTGAGTGGATTTCCTAACATGGGATCTACTGACCTAACCAGGATTGTAGTGGCTGTAGCAGGACAGTGCCTCTGGATCTAGGACTTACAGATGAGCTGCTGATGGAGGTGGTTTTGTGGCAGGATTGGCCGTGTTGGGTCAGTGCTTGGGCTCAATGATCTTACAGGTCTGTTCCAACTAAAACAATCCTGTGACTTTACTAGAGCTAGAATTTCACCTCTAATTTCAGTATAAAGATTGTCTCTTGAGCATCATCTAGTGCTCAGCTGTTGGACAAATCCAGGCTCCACATCAGTTCACTGCTGGTGTTCCCCCTCAGCTTCTCCAGGCCTCTGTGCATTCGTTACACATCTATATATTTTTATTTATTTTTTTTTTTCAAATGGAAACTCAGCAACTTTCCATCTGTCCTACTGGGTGGGATGACATCTTCCTTGGTATCCTTAGGAGTCCTTTCCTGTCAGCAGTTCTTCACACTTGCAACAAACAGGTGTTTCTAAGCTTCTGTGGCTTTTGTGTGTAACCTTTTCTGGTCGTTTTTATCACACCAGATGGTGTGGCACTGAAATAGAGTGGGGCCTCTCCTAGATAAGAATTCCATCATGGCAAAGCATGTGCATAGGATGTGGAAAACCCAGCAAGAAGAGCAAGAAAGAGCCACGTAGTTGTTTCAGCAGCATTGCTGGATGTAGGGAGGCCAGGAAAGGGCATTTTCTTCCCTTTCTTTGCAGTTTGCTTTTGTTTGTGCATCACTCATCACCTGGCTCTCTTGGGCTCCTGACTGTGAGGAGTAGCTGGGATTGTTGCTTAAGAATGTGTTTATAGCTGCAGAACTAAAAAGGTCATATTCTATTTTGGCCTGCAGGAGTCTCAGGCTGATTCTCCCTCCTCCTTGCCCTCCCAGTTTTGCTGATGTGCTGAGCAGTAAGCAGAAATCCACAGGAATATTGTCAGCACCCTGGAGCCCCTGCCACGGAGCAGAGTCCTGCTGCACTAACTGCCTGCCAAAGGGAAAATACTCAGGGATCCAGGTTGGAGCTGTGGCTTGCAAGGAGGAGGATTCTCCACCTGGCAGTGGATGCCTGTGCCAACCATCAGCTGTCCAGAGGTGGCTTTTGGGGCATTTTCTGGCAGTGAATGCTGCCCAAGAGGGTGCTGTGTTGGTGGCTGATGGCTCTGTGCAGTCAGTGGATCAAACTTCACTGAAGTTGATGGGTTTGTGTCAGTATGTGTAACACAGCACCAATGTATGTATTCATCACCACAGCAGCTGGTCATTAGTTAATTTAGCTTTAATCTTTTTTTTTTCCTTTTTTTTTTTTTTAAATTCTCCCTGGGATTCACAGTACAGTGGGCAGAGGAAATAGGAAAGAAAGGAAAATATTTAGACAAAAATTGCCAAGTACAAGGGCATCCCTGCAAAAACATCCCTGCCTGATAGATTGTAAAACAAGTGAATCATGGTGTTCATGGAGAGACTAAACTGCTGAGAAGTGATGCTGCCCTGCATCACTTGCATTTGTCAAGTGTTTTCACCTGGCCAGTGCCATTCAGTTGGCCACAGGGAAATGCTCCAGCTCTTCAAGACAACCTTTGTTCTGAAGAAACATGGCTGAGAGGCTTCCATGCCACCAGTTTGTGCTGGAAGCAGGAGAGAACCATCATGGAAACCTCCATGGTGTTCAGAGGGGCTTAGGGCAGACTTCAGTGATGCCCTCACTGGCACTGGGCATTTGCACAGTGCCACAGCCTGGAGAAAGAAATGAGAGGAGGAAATCCTTATTTTTACTATTCTGGGGATAAAGAATGCAGCCAAAGCCTTCCCTGCTTTTGGCTGCTTGGTTCCAGCATCACTTTTTGCTTTCCCAGGGATTGTTTGAGGGCACAGTGTCCCAAAAAAGACTCTCAGGTGATCTGTGACAGGGGTAACATGGTCCAAAGAAAAAAAATGGCAATGCAGATATGAATCCATACCTCAGTAGTCATCCACTTGAGGGAGTTCATCTCTTCTTTATGGACAATGGCAATGTCTTCATCCTTAATTGCAAAGGCTGTAGGTGGTGGGAGCTGAAGGTACAATTGGCTTCCAAAGAATATACAAGTAGTGAATGTGGGACAGAAATAGGATGTAAGTTTGTTGATTCACTGTCAAGTAACCAACTGCCTGACATCCTCTTCATTGATTTCCTTGTCCACTGTGCAAATAAAAGTGATGCCAAGGTTTGTAGCAATGTACTGAGGCAGTGAATGAGGCATTAAGCTTTTTTCTTTTTTTTTCTTTTTTCTTTTTTTTTTTTTTTTTTTTCCCTTATCTTCAAAAACAAAGCAGAGCAACTAATTTTCTGCAGGAATACTGTAGTACATTCATTTTACAGTATTTGTCCTGGAACTGATTAGCAACGGCAGCTTTCACTATAATTACCCAGATCATAATTAAACATATTTTTGTTTTATGAGCTGTGTCAAATTCAGATTGTCTATAAGGTGGCTGTTAGGAATGTAGGCAATTTGCATGTTACAGTGAAGCGCATGTTACAAGAGACATACTAGCAGATGGCTTGGGGGCTAGTTTGCATTCCAAATCCATAGCACCTGCAAGCAAATGCTGCACTGGGCTTTCTCCATGATCATTTGAGGTGCTTATCCACATGGACTCAGTATCACCCACTGGACCAGTTACTTCATTCCCAAATGTCCCCAAATGTGTCAGAGCAGCTGGGCTTCTGCAACCTCCTGGGGCTTGTTGTAAAAACTCTGTCCCTTCCCAGAATGTTTGGTGGTTTTTCCAGAGTACATGTGAAGCTTCCAACCAGACCTGTAGGAATAGGTGCACAGAAAATCTCCTTCTAGGCTCTGCCTGGGAAAGGGGTTGCTCCTGTGCCTGTCTGAAAGTTCTTTGGGGTTGGGAGATAACAAGAGCCACTAAAAATGCAGAGGCTTGGATACCAAGTCTGTTTTCAGATCTGAGTTGAATTTCATAGTTTTAGAATAAAGAGTTGGAAGAGGAGGGATAAACACTGTTGAATTAAAATCCAGTGAAACCTGAAGTTTGGAATGAGTGAACTGTTCAGACTAAGGCTGGTAGAAGATGTTTTCCCTGTTTCCCCGCTTGTTTTGCTGTAAATAAGAGATCTCTGAATTTGAGTAGCCTGTGTAAGTGTTCCCTCAGTCGCAGACAACACCTTCAGAGCACCTTGCAATGTGATTTAATCAAATTTGTCTGAAAAACAGAAAAAGTGACATCACTGCTCTTCAGCCAAGGAGCTATCAAGGTGTTGGGTGTAATTTGTCCAAGGTCACAGAGGACAAGTACAAAAGCCTGATGACCTGACCCAGTTTTTCATGTCTGAATTCCTACCCCATTCCTGAACTACAAGACCAGCTCTGCTTGTGTTCAGCTCTGCTGAATATATCACTCCAGTTTCCTTTCCTAAAGCAGGTGAGGCACAACACTCTGGTACTGCCTGGAGACAACAGAGACTGTTCCAGTTTTGAGTTCACCCTGCATTTCATTAACACTCATATTTCCCAAATTCAGAGAAGTTCCCATTTGCATGTGCTTCCCTTTCCTGACCTATTTCCATAATGCAGCAGTGCCCAGTGCCAGCCAGCTGTGAACTCTAAGCAAGTTCAGAAGGTGAATTATGGTCATGTCTTCCGCTTACCGAATTATTTTCTGAATCACACCAGAACTGAAGGTGTTCTCAAAGGCAATTAATAAGTTAGAGGGAAATCCACTGTGAGTGTCTGAACTGCTGTGTGACTGGGGGGGATCAAACTCTCCTCAGCTTTTGCTTTCCAAATGTGTAATGAAGCAAATGGTGTCTCGGGATCAGGAGTTTGAAGGGGTGGCTTTTCAGTGCATTAACTCATGCCTGCATTGGGGGAATTCATCTGCTTGTTCCTGAATAATTCTGCATTCCCTGTTCTACTGCTTAGATGAAACGAGTGAGAATTCAGGTGAGCAACACATGCAAAATCAAGTCCTTCGGGGTAAAACTTAACCTGAGGTGACCGACTCTATTCAACATAAACCTGCATACGTAGCCCGGTGTAGAGGGTGCTCTGCAGGGCTTGGTGACTGACACGGCTCTGCTGAGGGGCAGCGTTTCCCTCAGACCCCACAGCACCTAGTCTGAGTTGTGAATGGCACTGAGAAGAGCAAAGCCTCGTGATTTTTGCCATATGTGCCATCTCAGGGGTTCAGCTCCCCAGAGCTCCAGGTGAGAAGTCAGACCCGCACCAGAGTGACGCAGAGCAAGTAGGTCAGCGGCTCCGTTGCGTGCATCTTCCGTGTGCGTGCCTGTGCTTGAGACAATGGCAAAACCATGGCACTGAATCCTTAAGTTTCTGCTCCGTCTTTCTCAAGGCAAAAGTCTCCCTGTTTTTTCGTGTGCAGTTGAAGAGAAACAGGGCTGGTTTGGCCCCTTGCTGCAGCAAAACATGTGGCAACAATATGTGGAAATGGTAAAGAGTTGCAGAACGAGTGGATTTCTTCGAGCGGCAAGCAAGGGCTTTGGCTAAAAATAAGGAGAATGGTGTTATTCTTTGCCATGTTTCGTCTGCCCCAATTGCACTCTCTCTGCTTAGTGCCTGCCAAACTGATAGCTCGCTGAAGATTTAAAGGAGCAACACTCCAATTCCTATAACAGCCACCAGAATAGCTGAGGGTGTCATCTCTTCCTCAGGCTTTCCTCCCAAAGCCTGCAAGCAGCAAGAATCCTCACCCCTGCTCCCCCTGTTCTTTGTGTCACAGGCACTGTCCTGAGCTGCTGCTTCGGCCGGTCGGGTGGCTTGGGCTGTTAACTGAACCCTGAAAACAGCACGTTTTGGGGGCAGCTGGGGCAGCAAGGGATTGACAGAACGTCTGGCCAGAGATGATAATCCCCTTTGAGGCTCGGGGGAGCTTTGGAAGCACACTGCCCAGGCTGCGGGCACCCGGGGAGGACAGGGCTGCTCGCTGGAGCAGCAGCAGTTTGGGCAGGAAGCAGAGGAGACAAAAGAAGGGGGTATTCAGAGCCCAGATAGCCACTTAAAATGAATTCAAGCTGTCTGTGCCTCTCTGGTCAGCCTTTGCCTGGTCCCACTGCAGGGGACTCTGGGCTGAAGTCATTAGGCGGTGCCAGCCACCGTCAATGGCTGGTCTTGTGAGCCCAGCACAGGCACCTCCTTGTCTGCTAAAAGAAGCAAACAGGGAGAAAAATCCAAAGTGAAGAGCGGAAGGGTTTGGCAGGAGGGGATTCAGTTTTCCTGTACCCCCAGAGCCAAAGCCGCCTGTGGAAGTTGCAGGGGAGGCAGCCCCGTGTTTCCAGACCATCCTTTCTTTACATGTAAAATACGAATTATGGTGGGACAGGCTGCCAGGCTGCCCAGGTGTGAAGGTGAGGATGCCAGGTGGGAGAATCACAGAGGGTCCTGCCAGGGAACTGCAGCACCTGTGCCCGCCATCATGCCTGAGGGGCTCTCTGACCCGCCATCATGCCTGAGGGGCTCTCTGGCTCGCTGTGGGGCTCCTGTGGGTTTGGGGCACTGCCAGAGCAGAGAGAGACCATGGGAGAAGAGAAAGGGTCTGGAGAGCATGGTGGAGGGAGGCTCTGCTCCCCAAGGATGTGTGCAGCTGCCCAAAACGAGCGGGCTTCTCTTTGCCGCCCAACGCGCCCGCGGCTGAGGGCGAGGCTGGCAGCGGGCAAGGCCGGAGCGGGGACGTGCTGAGCGTCCTCCCCAGAGGGTCGGTTGAGGAGCAGGGTCGCGGAGGGCAGCGAGGCTCAGAGTCAGCGCTTCTGCCTCGCTCAGCCTCCCGCCTCCCCCCAGCCCTCCCCTTCGTCCCCGTTGTGTGTGTGGCAGCTGAGGAGCGAGGCGGGAGGCAGCGGATGGCGGACTGCGCGCACACCAGGCAGCCGGGGCTGCTGGCTTCTCCTCCCGGCTGCGGGCAGGGCTCGGTGGCAGGCATGAGTGGAGAGAAACCTCCCAAGAAAGCTTTCTATCTAGTGAGGATGAAGCCACTGAAGGAGCCCGTCACCGCCACCACAAACAACAACAATGTCTCTTTCGTGATACACTGTCACATAGGGAAGGAGATCAAACACATTTGCAGCAACTGCAGTCGCGGGGAGGAAGCCCGTGACGGTGAGTGCTGAGGTGCTGTGGGTGTAGGAGAAGGCAGGGGAGCCTGTTTGCATGGCGGGGCGGGGGGTTGGGGTTGGACGTACGTGTGTGCGCTCTCCTCGGAGCCCGGGATGCTCAGCTTGTCCCTCCACAGAGCGCAGGGAAAGCGGGAAGGGAGCGCGGGAGGAAGGCGCTGGGCACGGATTCAGCCTGACGATTAGAGAGGTGCCAAGAGGGACAGGTCCCCTCTTTGCCACAGAAGCTTTGTGCTAGTAGTTGTCACCGACTCTCTTTTTTTTCCCCTTTCCTTATCCCTCCACCCCCCCCTTCCCCAGTTGCTATAGAAATTGCTGTGGGTATCAATTGTGTTTCGTTCCCGTTCCTGTGAATTTTAGATCAGGGTTTTCTGCCTCGATCCATCAACTTTTTCCTTGTCGTGCTGCAGTAGAGTTCTCCTGACTCAACTCAGTATCTGGAAGGACTGGTTTACCTGGAATCCAGCTAGTGTGATTTTCACCTTGCTGTCAAATGCATGGGGGAAATCCTATTTTTTTTGGAATTACTATAGTGCTCTTCATCAGTCAACTCTTCTCATCCCTTCCCCCTCTCCTTCTGGGACTGAGCAAAATCTCCCGAAGGTATTCTGTGAGTGAGGGTGTAATCCATCACAGGTGTTGCTCCAGGTAAGTACATGCTCTTTATGACTCTGGGAATGCAAATATTTTAAGGCAACAATGACAAATTATTTGGATTTTGTCCAAGGTGGGAATGAGGAGAGCTGGGGAACTAAAAGGTGCATAAAAGCATTCAGAAAAAAAAACAAACAACCCCAAACCAGCCTCACAGATGTTGCCCCACGTTCCTGTTCACTGTTGTGTTCATTTTGCTCTGTGATTTTTTTTGTGTGTTAGTTAGGACTGAAGGTAACTGATATGGTAGAGAGATCTCATTTTCTGAACATCAGGGAAAAGCTTTTTTTTTTTGTGGTCAGTGTGATTACGAACCTAGAAGTGTTATCATTTGCTGAGCAGAGCTTCCTTAGTTGTTGCCACTTCATTTCCAGCTTTTGTGGCTGAGGCTGCTGTTATTATTGTTATTATTATTATTATTAACCAAAGCTGCTTTCATTTTCTGTGTGTGAGAGAACAAAATATTCTTTGGGTTCTGATGGTCCTTTGTCGACCACAAGTCTGCAGTTTAATGAAGTCACTGTGGTTTTGCCAATGTGTCTTCAGAATTAGTATCTTGCTATTCTGATTATAGTTTCCTTTGATTAAAATACAGCTAAAGCTGAATGGAATTGCTTTCTGTGGGAAGGGAGAAGGTAGCCTGGGAAGCCTGGAAAGCCACAGTGGGTTAAGCACTCTTACTGCTTCTGCCACTACAGCAGAGGGAAGAATCTGATGAAATGTTGAGTGTTTGCTTCCCTCTTCTGTGTTACTGGAGAGAGCAAACCCACAGATGCTGAATGAAGGACTAAGTGCAGCAGCAGCAGGAATTTTACACTATTAGTCTAGTTTATTTAGCTTTAAAAGCAAATTAAGCCATTTGTTCAAAAGATGCTTTCCTAGATTAATTGAATTGACCTAGAACTCAATTGCATCAATATCTTTTGCTGTTCTGTTTGGATTTGCTTGTGGGTTTTGTTTTGTTTTGGCTTTTTTTTGCATCCTTGTACTGGAAATCTTAGCCCAGTGAGAAAAGAACAGTGCTTTCCTCCCTTTTCATGCTCACATATATATGCATGAATGCTCTATGTACAAATGTGTAACTCCAGCTACTTGTACCTCTTCACAGATTAATAGGTATGCATTTAAAGACTTGATTTCCTTTTTTTTTGGTTTGGTTATTTAGCTTCAAACCCTCAGATACTCCCAGGAGAGGGTATTCCTCTTGACAGCAGATCATCTAGTAACCCTAGAGAGGCAAAGAGCAGAGATGCTTCCAGAGCATCACATCGGTCCATTTTCATCCCCTCCTTCTGTGGGCTAGAATTTCATTTCATCTCATGCAAGTCACTTTTGGAATTATAATTTTGCAAGTAATACCAGTACAGCCTAAATCCTTTTTCCCACCAGCATGCACAGCTAGTGAGTTTCTTTCAGAAAGCAGAGAAATTGTAGTCCCAGCTCTGCTGGCTGAGCACGTTCACTGGCATGTCACACTTTTCAGGACTGAAACATACTTTTTTTGCTGGCTAATGCCTGTTCTTTGGTGTTTGGAGGGCAAGGATGACCATGAACTGAAATTATGATGTGATCTTAGTTATCAGTAGGACAAGATCAGGTAAAAACCTGTGACTAGGTATGGAAAAAGCTGTAGGGATCTTGAGATGTCTGTGCATCCTTACCTAAAGAGCACCCAGAAAGGGGATTACTTAGTGCTTTTGTAAGGGAAACCCACATAACTTTGCTATATGGACACTTCTAACCTCCTGTTCAAACCTATATATAGTCTACATGTCATCTTGAAGGCCTGAGACTGCAGCAGTGGTCCCAAAAGTACTATCTGGGTGCTGTGACCCAACCAACTGTTCTATTTGTTGGGCAAAAACTGGGATTCAATCCTTACAGCATAGGCAAGCCTGTGGGATACAGTGATTTAATGCTGAAATATGCTCCAAAGCCAGTTGTGATTTGTGTGTGGATTTTAGTCATCATCTTGCTCTGTGTTCTCATTATATTACCACACTGGTAGAACTGGAGAAGGAAATTTCATGCTGAAACAGAGAGAAATCCTTCAAAGACCAGTAGCTGATCCAGGAAAAGCCATGGCTGGGAGAATAGCAGGAGAGAGCTCTGAATCCAAAGGAAAAGATGGAGGCAGCTGCTCAGTCTTATGACACCTTGGAAGGGAGGTCATGTAATTGAGAGAGAAGCTGGAGAAGGAATTTGGCCATGCAGATGGGCTCACTGAAGTAAGGATAACAGGAGTTGATGTGGCTGCAGTGTTTTGTGAGGTTAAAAAAAAAGACATGAGAAGCAGGAGGCTACAGTAATGCAGCTGGAAGTGGGAGAAGCTTTATCTGCTGGGCTGAAAGGAATGGATGTATTTAATGCTCGTGTAGTTGGAAAATAAAATATAGATAAATAAAGGTGGGGGGGCACCAGTGAGAGTTCTGGTGACAGGATAGCAGAAATGGTGTTGGACATGGAGAAATAGTGAAACTGTGTGTGAGGGAAGAACAACATCTGTGGGCTCATCCTCTGGAGTTTGGCCACAGGACATCCAGGACAGGATTCCAGAGGCAATCACAGAGGGTGGACTGGACCAAGAGGGAGAGGCCAAGTGTAGAAAGATTTGAGTCAGCTCCAGGAATAAAAGAGCAGTCAGGGCTGAGCTCTGCATGCTTCCAGAGGAGGGAAATGTTGGGAGAAGCAGAATGATGAAGAGCTGCAAAAATCTCCAAGAGGTCAGGAGACAACACAAGTGGAGCTACTTTGAAAGTACCAGAAGCATGAAGGGGAATGAAAATACTTTCTGAGCTTAAACATGGGATAGTGACTGATAATCCTGGAGAGCTTGTACTGGGAGCTCCAAGAGATGGAGCTGCACTGAGACTGTGATGCTAAACTGGTATGTACCCAACTCTCAGTGTACTGGTGTCAGTGGCCACACTGGGCTGTAGCAGATGACAGGACTGATGGGCAGTTAATGGAACAAAGACAAGGAGATCTGGCTGGGTATTATTGCAGGTGTTCATACACTGACTGCAAACCTCATGCTCCTGCAGAAGTCTGGACCTGGAACATGGGTTAGAAGCATCTCTAGTGTGGCTGGAAAGAAGAGTAGAGGTTTCAAAGGTTCCCAGAAGTGATCTAACAGAGCGAGCAGAGCAATTAAGTGGGACACTGGATGGGTTTTTTTAATGTAGAGGGTCTGACAGGAAAGCTGAAGTGGGAAGTGAGAACCTAACAGTGCTTGGGAACAGAGGACTGAACACAGAAAAGCTTTTTTTTCTCAGTGACATTCTCAGCTCTGTTCCCTCCTCTGCAGAGGATCTCTGGGTGATTTCAGACATGTCTGTCCTTGTATTGCTCCATGCTTAACTTCCTCATCTGGAAACTGGAGATACTGGGATTTTCTCCTGGGATTTTCACATGGAATATTGCATCCAGTTCTGGGTCCCCCGGCTCCAGAGGGACAAGGATCTGCTTGAGAGATGCTGAAGGGACTGGAACATGTGTGTGATAAGTAAAGGCTGAGAGCCCTGGGGATCTGTAGTCTGGAGTAGAGCAGCCTGAGAGGGGATTGAATCCATGGTTATCCAGAGCTGAGGGCTGTCAGGAGGAGGGGCAGCCTCTGCTCACTTGTGCCCTGGGCTAGGACAAGGGGAATGGATGGAAGCTGGAGCACAGGAGGTTCCACCTCAACATGAGGAGGAACTTCTTTCTTGTGAGGGTCACAGAGCCTGGAAAGGGCTCCCCAGAGAGGTTGTGGAGTCTTCTCTGGAGAGTTTCCAGCCTCCCTGGCTATGGTCCTGTGTGCCCTGTGCTGGATTAGATTCTATTCTATGGTCCCAGCTCTGGCTGGGGGGTTGGACTCCATGGTCCCTTCCAACCCCTATTGGTTTGTAAATAACTGATGAGTCCTTTGGTGTGTAGGGAATGGGCTGTCTCTCACCGTTTGCATTCCTAGTGCCAAGGACTGTGGGGCTCCAGGTTTTTGGGGTCTCTAGGTACAAGTGTAGTAGAAATATAAATAATATTAAGAATGAACATCCCCAGAAGGCTTTATTCAGAGCTCAAGCCCAGCCTGTTTATTGTGTGCTGCTGTATTTCAGGGTTTTGCTGTTTAAGCAGGAAGGATTCATTATCTTGTGTATGAAAATCAGTGTGGACTGAGATGCTGTTGCTGTAGGAATTCCAACACTTGCTTTTCTGCTGCTGTTCTTCTTCTGGAGCTTCCAGATAAATATATTTTTCCAAATAGAAAGGGAAATCTGGGTGGGGGGGAGTTAGGGGAGGTGGAGGTGGTGGTGATTTCCACCTGGAATTGAAGACTCAGTTTTTTCAGCCAGGAACTTCAGGAACATTTACTTTATCATCACTTCAGAGATTGTCTCCGAGGTGATTATTTTGTTTCCTGCCAAAAAAAATAATTATTAAATTAAATAGTTATGTTGTAGACAAGCCGTGAGCCCTGCAAGAGCAGTGCATAAAAATACATTTTCCTCTACTAATTCTGACATGATTTCAAACAGAAACTGCTCTTCCATTACTCCTCTGGAGTGAGCTCAGTATGTGGCTGTGAGGCATTGCAGTCATTTACAATTGTACCTGTTAAAAATCCACAAGTAGTTTGGAGGAAAAAAAATTAGACTGCTCAGAATGGAAAAGTAGGAGAAAGGAAAAAAAAAAAAAGCCCCAAACAATGTACCTGGTCCTGCTGTGAAGTGTGGGATGCTGAAAAGCATCTTTGAGGCTTCAAGTGCTGCTATGACCATGCAGTGTGTGTCTTTATCCTCTGAGGGATAGTTACCTTCAGGAAAGAGGCTGTGGGAAGGATGGGCTCTCACTGCAGGGTCAGATGGGTCTGCTCAAGCACAGATCCAAAAATGGGTTTGAGTCACTTGAGCTCTGTAGTGTTTGAGTTGGGTGGACGTGGTGCTGTGCCAGGGAGGTCAAGCAGAGATATTCCCCTTCCCCCCAGCCTGCTGGGCAGGACGTTTTGCTCCCACCAGCATCACTTTCTGCTTGGGAAGCTGCCTGAAAACAAAGCTGTGATCCCAACCTGTGCTAACTTCCAGCTGGCAAAATCCCAAGGCAGGCAGGGCACGATCCTTTCTCTTCCCTTTTCCAGGGAGCAGGGTGGGTAGAGTCCCAGCCCCCTGCTCCTCTCAGTGTCCTGCACATTAGGGACTAACAAACTCACCAGTTACCTGTGGTGCTGTGCTGGTGTGAGTGGGCATGGCTGGCAGGCAGGGAGCAGAAGGGTGAGGAAAAGAAGGGGAAGAAAAAGGTCAGTTTGGGCTAGAAGAGGGTGTACCCCTGCTTTCCATGCTGAGACTGCCAGTGCCTGACTGGGGCTAGGTGAGGCTGCCCTGAAACACCTCCAGCTGTTCCAGTTGGCTAGTCTGCAGTAAAAGGGCTGGCAGAAGAGGGGAGGGATCCCATCTTCTGCTTTATGTCCCAGAATAAAGCTGAGGAAACACCACCAAGCCTCAGGCAAGTCATTAACTGCTCTTGTGCATCTCTGTAGTGACTAACTGGTATTCTGTTAAATAAAATGAACTGGGGACCATTCCTGGCAAGGCTGTGCTGGTACTAGGAAGTTCATGGTCAGGCTTGCACAGACTGTCACCCAGCAAACTCCAGGCTTACTCTGAGGAGCCCTGGAAGATTCCTTGTCCAAAATGGCAATATAATTTACAGTATTGACTGAAACTCTAGGAAAAATACAGGTAATAAGCAAGGTTTTCATTTCAGTAAAGGAGATAATATGGGGGGGAAACTGAACACAAGATTGGATCAAGCTTACCAAGCAGATAGCACTTCTTTTCCAGTAAAAACTCCTGTGTCCTTAACAGAGAAACATGAGCCACCTTTTCCTGGAATTCTGTATGTCTGTGTCATTGGTTTGTGGAGGTTTAAGACTATAAACACCTAGTTTTGATTCTGTATTAGGTTAAGTGTGTCAGAAATACATTACAGAGCTATTTGAGAAACTATGTAAATAAATTATTTGATAAACATATATAAAGGAGGGAGACAAGAAGTAAAAAAGGGGTAACATGTAGGTGATGGGATAGCTCATGGAGAAGCAGGTTCTCATCTCACTCTACAATTACCAGAGCACTTCAAACCATCCAGTGTTGACCTGGCTGAGCAAACCTAATGTTCTTTGCAATTTTTGGTGTCATCCCTATATCCTATTTTAATGCTGTGAGCCCTGCCCTGGGCAGTTAATTTCCATTTCTGTGGGGTTTTTTTTCTGAGTGGTGCTTCCCTTACTGGATGATTCTTCCTCTTAGTGGATGATTTGCACAGTTGACCTCTTTCTTTTTTTGAAACTTGGGATTCTTTAGAAGGAAATGAGATCTATGGAAGCACTCCACTTTACATCCATTATTGGAATTTTACTTATTAATATCACTGCCTGTCAGAACTAAGCACCAGAGAAATAACTGGGTATGTAGGGAAGAGATCAGAAGACTCAGTGTTCTGCAGTGTGACATCTTCCTTTTGTCTCTCTTTGTTTGACTTTTTCTTTTGGCTTTACAACCACTATTACATCACTTTGTGCCATTAAAATACCTTCTGCCTTCTGCTCCTATCATATCACAGGTTCACTGATGATCAAAATCCATCCTTTGAGGGCACTGTTGTGTTTATAACACTACCAGTAAAAGAGGTGGACTCTCTACATCAATTTTTGCATGGCAGGGTTTTATTCCTTGATCCATTTCAGCAGCTGGTGGTATTCCTTTGTATCTTCTAAGATGGTTTTGTTTGACAATACCAAATTTAGCTTCCTGTTGTTGTCACCTTATTCAGCCTCCAGGTAACCAGGAGGCAGAAGTGTGTGTAGTCCCTCTTTGCTAGGATGTCTAAGATTAATGGAATGTGTCTGTAGCCTGATATTTCTCATGCCAGGTCTGGTGCATCTTCTCAACTCCACCAGCCCCAAGCCACTCTCAGGGCACTGGGCAGCTGCAGGGCAACCCCTGGGTGTATTGGGTGTATCCAGTGCTGGCTGGTTGCTGCAGTTGCCTTCTAGAAACTGGAGGGTACTGTGACATTTGTCAGGTACTTTCAGACCCCTTTTCCTTTGTGATTTTGATTGGCACGGTCCTCAGAAAATCATTGTGTTCTTGCCATCCCTGGGAGCTGGAAAACTGTCCTCTTGCTGCTGTTTGGCTCCTGGGAAGTGATGTGAGTCTCCATTGGTCTCTTGGTTTTAGTCTTCATGTCCCAGGAAGGATTTGGCAGAGGGGAATAAGGTGATGTTTGATCTTGTCACTGTCTCCTCTTTCTGACTTTCCTGGCTTTGGGTCCAGCCTGCTGAAGATGAGGCAGATCTGCCTTTGCATGAGACTCCTAGATTGAAAAGAAAGTGAATTATTCCTGTTCCTGTGAAAAGCAACGAACACACAGCATCCCTGAAATCAAAGATAACATTGGGTGTTACAAAACCACCTGCTGGAACTTCTTTGGAACCACTAGATATCTCTCTCTGGCTTGGTTATGCCCAGGCCACCCTGTCTGAAGGATTTGAAATGAGGCCTGAGGAATAAAAGGCAAATTTCTGCATGTGTGTGCCCTCCAGTGTGCCAGGCTGGGCACATTTCTTTGCCCCCAGCTAGGAGAGACATCACATCTCATCTTCTTACTGCATCTCTGGAGCCCAAGGGTTGCAGTTTGAGGTGCACAGCCTTTTGTGCAGGGAGGACCAAGCATTTCTGTTGCTTGGATGTTCTCTTCCTTCTTCCCTGAGCTGTGCAGCCCCAGACTGAGATAATGGGCTTAGTTCTGCATCTGGGCAGCCTCCTGCCCCTGTCACTACTTAAGAGAAGGATCTTGCCCTCTTGTCATCTTCTGTATGACATTTTTCAGGCCATTAGTCTAATGGCTTTGTGTAATAAGAGTGCAGGGAATAAAATTAAAATGGATCCAATTATTTAATTTATCTTGGGAGATTTTGGTAGCAGAGAATGATTTTTATTTCACCTTGTCTCCTAAAGGAAGTTGATTATCTGTTTGAAAAAAAAACCAACCAACCCAGGGAGTCATGGTGTTTTAAATCTTTCCTTGTAAAGGTCTGGAAGCACAAAAGTGTAATGATGATAACACTGAGAATATCAGGTCATTTCAAGAACTAAGATTTGTTAGAGATGCTGATGCCAACGTTCCTTATCCTCAGCAGTGGCTGAGGGATGTACAGCTGCAATGCAAAGCCCATTGTCCTGCCTGTTAGCTGTCCTTCTAACATGGATTTGGGAATCAACAGATGGAATTGTTGGTAAGCAGCCTTGAATGCATGGAGGATATTCAAATAAATAATTAGAATACCCATTAACTACATCCTGACAAATGAGCCAGGCATGGAAATGCCACTGTGGTCTTCACTGCATCCACAGCCCATGTGTTAGTGAGCTTCTCATCTATTGGTGAGCCAGATATTCACATCCATATGGGCCACAGCCACGTCCATGGCAGAGGGATATGGCACTGGCTTTATCACTCTTTCCCCATCCATAGGGTGCAGCTGCTTTGCCATTTCCAATATTCAGGAGCTACCTGATGCAGCATGTGCACAGCTCCAGTTTTATTTACCATGGAGCCTTGGTCCACCTTGCTTTTGGTAAAGGAAGTAAATAAAATCAGTAGCAATGTGATTTCTTATATATCAGCCAAAATAGAACTGTCATAAAGAGTCTGTATGTGTGTGTGTGTATGTGTGTCCTGATGCTCTGGAGCTTTAGAGCATCACAGCTTTCTCCTCTTACTTTCCAGTCTCCTTAAAATGTCAGAAGTGCTCAAAATTCAGATGCACAGGCTGAACAGTCAGCAAAGGGCACAAATATGAGGATGGGTGGGTAGATGGATGGATGGACAGGCAGTGGGAATTAATTGAACCCAAAGTTGAACCAGTATTGAAAGACCTCTTCCCTCTCCTCCTCCCATCCACCAGCAAAACAGAATGCTCTCCTTATGCTGGCACAGTGGTTTTACTGGATAACTAGCTTTGGAATTTCAGCCTAAAGGAGAAGCCAAGTGCAGGGACTTGTGTGGAACTTAGGCTGTTTGAATCTGAATTGTACCCCGAAGAGAAATAGAGGAGTGAGATGACTAAAGCTTTAATTAATATTTACAGCCCCAAAGTAATTGTCTGCTGGTTTATAGCCAGAAGGGTGAGGGGTTGTCTTCTGGTGATCTGCTGTGGTACTTAAGATGGGATTTGCTGCCTGCTCCAACATCTCAATTGAGAAGAGCAATTTCTGACTCTCTACAGCTGCCAAACTTCAGCTTCTCTAGCAGCCCTTGGAGAAAATTAGATGGGATACCTCAAGGGAAAAGTAAGGAGGGTCTCATGAAGCTTAGTTATGTAGCCTCCTTTCCTTCAAAGTCTCCCCCTGCTAAGTTGCAAGTAGAAACAAGAGAGAATTCAGGAGGTATTTTCTCTTTCTTGTGTGTCTCATTAAAATGAGGACAGCATTTTCCAGCATTGTTTGAGTCCAATTACCAGTGTGGGTCTGGCTTTATATGCATTTCTGTCATCTGAGTCAAACACAGCTTTCCTTGTGAGCTCCATATGCTTGTGCTGTGCGTGGAAACCCTGGAGCCTAAAAGAAAATGGGGAGATCCTTTAGCTCCAGTGAACTGATCCTTCTTTCTCCTACTCATCCCAAATTGGCAGAACAGCCAGTTCACTGAGCACCACAACAGGCATCAGTTCACTAATAACATCTTCTGGTGTTGCACAGAGGCTCCAGAAAGACACTTTTTAGGGATATTTTACTTTGGGGTTGGTTTTGGTTGTTTCCCTTCCCCTCAGCCTTCTTTGGACGTTGGGCCCTGTATGATAAATAAAAACCAATTACAAATTGCAAACCTGTATGAAGATGGGTGGCAATTGTCCCATTGAGGTGCTCTGAGCTTGGACAGCTCTTCCCTGTGTTTAGCAACCAAATGAAGTTGTTCTGCACCCAGTAGGATTCATTTCTTTCAACAATTTATTGTTGTTATTGCATTTGTTATACTGCAGGCTCTATTTTTACATGTCTGTGTGGCAGTACCTGCATCATACCTGCTTTCTTCTTTCCTCCCTTTGTAGTGAAATGCTGGGGAGAATTGTCATTCTGAGCACTCTTGCAAACCATGGAAAGCTGGAAGTACTGAAAGGTGTTGTGGTTCTGGGCAGTCTGACTCATGAATTCAAATGCTGTTCAGATCAAGAGGTTTGGAAAATCAGTTACGTGTGGCAAGGGCTCCAGTTCAGGTGCAAGTTTCGCTTTTGACTTGTCAGAAGGGGACCTGTGACACTTGCAGGATGTTGCACAGATGCTTTGCTCAAAAAAGAGCTGCTATTTAATATTGAGAGCACAGTTCTTCACAGGTTATAGAAGTGCAGGCAGCTGACACTGTCAGAAATGCCCAGAAAGGCTGATGTTGTTGTGGTTTGGGGGGTTCTGTCTGGTAGCAGAATCTTGATAACTTTCAGAGGAGACCCTCAGCATTCAGGGAAGGCAGATTTCAGCACTTTGTTGCTGCAAGTGCCAGCAGTGAAGGGGTGAAAAAAGAACACTTTAATTGCAAGAAATGTCAGGTTTTGGTTGGCTTTTATCCTACCAAAGTATGGAAATGAGATCTCATGCATATGCCTATCACAGGTTCCTTCAAAATGGACTTTCCTGCCAATCTCATGGTGAGGTGTCTCAGCAGAGCCACATCCCAGTGCTGCTGCTTTTCCAGCTCACAACATGGCCCTGGTTCCTCTGAGCCACCACAGAAAGGGGTCATTCCTGTCTCTGTGGAAGAAAGGACTCCTTAAGGTTGTGCTGGAATATCTGCTAGGCATATTTCTTCTTCTGAGGGTGAATTTTAGCTTGCTGGGAAGGTCCCTTTTGACAGTTTTAGCCAGTGAAGACCTCTGACATCAGTGAGGGGGTGTGTTGTGTGCAACCAGCATGGCAAAACCCAAAGTGAGAAGGACCACACAACAGAGTTCAACCCCCCTCACTCCTCTTGCAAAGAGCAGAGGGCCATATTTGACCTTCATTTGCCAAGTTTTGCTAGCCCCAAGGACAAAATGTCTCCCTAAATCCCAAGATGGTCATCTAGTCACAAAAGAACTTGAGGAAGCTCCTGCTCCTCGTGACCTTTGCCCCCCACTTAGGCAGGGTCAGGATTTCACCCCCTTCTCTCTTGCTCATGTCATTTCTGTGTGTAAAGCTGCTGGACCTATTTCAATTGCTCTTTCAATGGTCGTGTTTTCGTGGTTCCCTGTAGTATTTTTTAGCTCTGATCTAAACTCTTTCTTGTTTTCTGAGCTATTTCTGGTTGCTGGACTCAGAATTATTCATGAACTTGAAGCTACGTGCTCAGATCTTTCCTTTGACTGTAACATTTCTTAGGTAGATGCACCAACTGGATTACCTGATGGGCCCCATCTTCTTTTAAAGGCAGCAGCTTTTTTAAAACCCAAAATTTTCCTCTAAATCCACTAAGCAAGAGCAATAGCCTGCAGAGCTCAGCAACCATGAGACACCCTGGAACTTAATGCTGGAAAAAAGGGAAATCACAGCTATGAAAACCACCCAGTAATACTCAGTGTATTTTAGCCAGCAACCTGCCATGCTTTATTCATGACTTTAAAGGAGTGATGGCTGTTTTTCTCCTTCAAATATTCATCTCTAAAATTCAAGCCTTTACCATAAGGGCCTAACCAGATATTTCACCACTGCCAAGGTTCTAAAATAACCATCATTTGAATTAAATAAAAAAGAAAAAGAATTCCCATTATAAAAGTCAGCAAAGACCATATGTAGCTGCACTTAGATACTAAGAGCAGAAGTATTTAGTCCTTACTTTGAATTCCTGAACATGGATACAGACTGTCTCTTCTCAGAGGACAGGGAAATGTTTTAAATTTTTTTTTTCCCTAAGCTGTTAATTACTTTTTTTTTTTTCTCTAACTCATATTTATGCTCATTATAAATGTGCCATTTGGTATCATTTCTCTTTTCCTCTCAGCCAGCTTCCTATCAACTTCTTTCAAGAACAGAAACAGACATTTCTTTTTCCCAGGAGAAGCAATATAGAGTTTACAAGGGAATGGTTTGAACTGTCTCTAGCTCTTAAATGGTTTGAACTTTGGAGCTCTTTTCTCCCGGCCATTACAATAATTAGAAACTTCATTTTTCTCTTTCTGATGATAGTGCTGAGATGGCACCACTGTGTTCAGAAAGCTTCATGTTTGTGGTGTCAGCTCAGTACCCACAGGATGTTATTCCTGGTACTTGTGGAATTCTGCTAGGAATACCTAGTAGAATGTCTGTTTGGCTTCTACTGGCCCTGTTTTTTTTTCTTTTGTTGGCTTTTGGTTGTACTGCAGTTGTAGGGGCTGCTCTGAGTTCTGGTTTGGAGCTGCTGAGTCTCCTCATAGTGTGTGACAGACATGTGGGTGCTGCTCCAGAGTCCCAGCACCCAAACTGAGGAGCTGCAGCACTGGTTATTAGATTTAGCCTCAAAACTACATGTAGGAAACACTTAAGAGATGGAAAACCCAGCACAAAAATACACAGAATAGCTGATGTCAGTGAAATCCAACAATCCTTATTTTCTCTAATTGCAGGGTTTACAGGAAAAGATGATGTAGCTGCTGATGGCATTACCTGATAAACTGCCTTTGTTGCCATGTTCTAATGCACAAAGTACTTGGTGTTTGGAGAGACTTTGTATCTTGTAGAACGAGAGGAAATGGCCTCAAGTTGTGCCAGGGGAGGTTTAGATTGGATATTGGGAAGAAATACCTTACCGTGGGAATGTTTGGGCACTGGAACAGGCTGCCCAGGGAGGGGGTGGAGTCACCATCCCTGGAGGGGTTTAATAAACAACTGGCAATAGCACTTGTGGCTGTGGTCTGGTGAATAGACAGATGTTGGCATGAAGGGTGGACTGGATGATCCCAGAGATCCTTTCCAACCAGGATGACTGTGATTCTCTGGTTCTCATAAAGACATGCAGAGTGTTGCATGCAGTGCAGTATAGTTTGCAGTGGTTACAACGTGGTTTTCAGATTGCAATCAGCATGAATAATTCAAGTTTTACGTCAGAACGTGGGAAAGTTGCAGGGTCCTGGAGGGATTGGACTTGGGAAGCTGTTCCCTGGCAATCCAATCCCCTGAGGATGAGAGGGCAGAGCAGAGTGTGGAGCTGTGTGCAGCCAAAGGTGAGGGGAAGCTCCTGGCAGCTCCTTCATGGCAGAAACCCACTGTGCCAGGGTGCCAGCCCATCCTCCTCGAGTCTGCTGAGAGCTGTGCCCTGGCTGCCCTTGGGAACAGACCTTGGAGGAGTCAGGAGAAGCTGAAATGGGCAATTCAAAGAGTAAAAATTTGCAAAGGGAAATTAAAGGGAAATAACTGAACAGATTATAACAGAGGATGGGAAAATGAACCATTTTCCTGAAAGAAAAACAAGGGGGTTTATTTTTTTAAAGCATTCCTAGTCAGGTGAAGAGAAGCTGAAGCCACAAGCACTCAGCAGTTAGTCATTCGGATTTCCTGCCATTTCAGAAAGACACATCTTGTTGTTACTGCTCAACATCTGCATCTTGAGTTGAATAGAGCTGCTGGAGTGATGGCTGTGCAGTCTGAAGTGAAGGGTATTTGGAGTGCAGAGTTCAAAAGAAACCTTTCAACAGGAGTTGAACACTAATCAAGAGTGGTTGGACCTGCATGGGCAGTAAAGGGGTGTTGTGTTATTTTTTTATTCAATGGATAAGGTTACTGTCATTAAAGAAAATGGCACATGCAGTTAATTGCATCTTTAGGGCCAATGCCATTTTCAGCCTGTTGTTACAGATTTGCCCAAATACACCAGAAAACACAGTGTAGCCATTGGTGTTTCCTAGGAAGGCTTAAAGGCTGTGTGAAGAAAATCAAGTGTCTGATGATGCAGGACAAGTGTCTGGGAGAACACCCAGCCTGGTTACTCCTGAGGAGGGTGTCACAGATGGTGGGTGGGAAGAGTGGGCTTCAGCCTGCAGCAGGCAAATTGCTCTGTCTAGTCAAATGCACTAAATCCGTGTGTTTGGGGTGTTTTTCCCTGGATATATTCTGTATCAGCAACATCAGTAGATGCTGGGAACCCCAGACAGATGTGGGAACACTAGTTCTTCAGGAAAAAATGGAGTTACATTGTCTTTGGTCGGGCTTCTCAAACCCAACAGTGGGTGACCACCCCTTGTTGTCTCTGGAAATCAACACCCTGCTGAAAGATGAAACTCAACATGCAGATGGGTGAAACTCAACATGCAGATGAGTGAAACTCATAATACAGAACAGAACTGAGCTGGTCCAGCTGCTTTTGTTCTTGGCTCAGTGAATAGGCTGTTTGGAAAAACTGCTTTTCAAGCTGCTCTGCCTCGCCTTGCTGATGCCCATGTCTGGTGTCCATGCAATGCTCAAACCCAGGGTGAGCTGCACAAGGAAAACAGAATGAGGGCCAAGAGAAGAAATTAGCTTTTTAGGCCTTCTGGTGCTTTAAGTCTTTGTAGTCTGTTGCAGTTGTGTTTGTAAAATTTCTTTTACATCACTTGGATGCAAAATATTTTGGCTTGTGGGGCTTTTTCTCATTAAAACCACAAGTCTTGCTTGAGCCCTTCAGTCTGTGTGAACTTCAGACGTCTTAAGGACTGCAGTAGAATCCTGAGAGCTGCCTCACAGCCAAACAGCCCCCAGGTTTAGTCTCCCCTTTGGTATTTTAGGCTCGGACAGAAGAAATTGGGAGGGGAATTCAGCAGGGTGGCTCCAGGCACTAATGCACCTGGCTGCTCCCAGTTCTGCAGCCTGATCAAACTGGGACTGCTTTCCTCTTTGAAGGCAATAAAAACTGTGCAGGGCCTGGGTTGGTTTCCAGTTCCATTCGTGCAAGTACCACCTTTTTTTTGGGAACAGCAAGGGTGTGAAACCAGCCTACGGAGCCTGCTGTCAGCAGTGGGAGTCACAGCCCACAGCCAGCCAACAGGCACTGGGAGCCAAAAAGGCAGAGGAACTTGGCCAGCTCGAGTGGAAGATGCAGCAGCAAAAGAAAAGCACAGAAATCTGGCTGTAGCTCCTCACCTCATGGTCTGCTTTTATTCTTGCTGTATTAAAACAATTATGGCTTTGTGCTGATGTGGTTCATCCCCAGCTAGTCATTATGATGCTCTTGAGAGTATTTTTGATTAGAAAAAAATGGAGATAGTCCTTCTGAGAAATAGGAGAGGGGGGGAGAAAAGAGCTTGGTACTTGTGTTAGCTGAGAGCTGTGTGTGTTGGGAGAAGGTGACAGAGAAGGGCCGTGTTGCTGGCTGATGGAGAGCACAGCAGACTCCAGGGGCACAGATCCATGTGAGAGGCCAGACTGAAAGTCATTGTCCCCTGAGTGGGAAAAGCTTCCCAGGTCAGTGAGAGCACAGCTGGGGTGGGGTGGAGGGGCTGTGAGTTACCAGAGGATCTGAAAAGGATCTCAGTTCCCCAGGGAATTGTCTCAGCAGGACCAGTGAGGACCAACTCCCAGAGGAATTGTTACAACTCATTCATTAAGTGAGGCTCCTGGGCAGCAGCAGTGATGGGGAAAAGAGGAGAGGTTGAGCAGCACCAAGAATTCCATCCTGTGTCTCATCTGGAAGCCTGTTCCAGCAGCAGTTGTGTGTCATTCCCAGTTTCCTCCTTTCTCCACCCTGTATCCCCCAAATCAGCCTGTTCCTTTTAGCAGCACCTCTGACAAACCACAGCACTGGAACTGGGGGTGATGGTACTACAGGCATCCTAAAAACAGAGGAGGGGGAGAGGCTCAGCCCCTTGGGGCTGCACATAGAGGGAGGTGTTCTGTATCCATCTTCAAAGCCCAGCAGGCTCCAGGGAAATCAGAAAGTGTATGGAAATTTCTGATTTCAACTTCTTTTCACCCTCAGTGTAACCAGGGAATTTCCACCCTGGATGCAGCATTTCCAGCCCCTGTGCCAGCCAGAGCCTTATCATGGCTTCTCTGGATAAGAAGATATTTCTCTAGGCAGTCGGGCACAAATTGCTGGAACAGAATGAAATGCTTTGGCTGGATTACTCTTTTTTTTCCCTCTGCTTTAAATGGAAAGAAGATGTGCTTGGAAATATCTGTCTTTTCTCTCCATTCCCCCTCCAAAGAATAGTTGTTTTTAACTGTTTCCACCAAAACAGTTGGGCTCTCTGTATGTTGCTGGCTAGTTTATCCCTCTGGAAAGTTACAGGCAGCTTTATCTAGCAGTGATATTTGACAAGACAAAGGATTGGGTTCCCTTCCTCTTGTTCAAAGCAAACAAAAGAGCAAAGAACAAAATAACCAACCTCCCTGGAAAAAAACCAACAAAACAAACAGCAAAAAACAACCCAAACCTGAGAGGCTCAGATAGTATTTTGGAGTTCCTTTGTGTTAGAAATGGGGCTCTGGCTGTTCCCATGAAAACCAACCTACACTTGGCACACTTGCAGCCTTGGAAAAATTTCCATTGAGACACAGAATTTGCCAGCCAGAATCTCCTGTGATTCATTCCATCAGTGTGGAGTTAGGAGTGTTCATCCCTTCAGAGCTATGTTGGGAGTGTTCATCCCTTCAGATCCATGCTGGAGTGTTCATCCCTTCAGAGCCATGTTGGGTGACACAAACCAGACAGAACCCCTCCTGTGTGCTGGCTGAACTTGGCACATGGGATATTCCAAGGGAGTCCACCCTTCATTCCAGGGTGGGGGAGCTTGTTGCACCCCTGGCAGCTGTGCCATGGAGAACCTCTCTCCTGGGCTATTGGTACCTTCCCCTGTCTGTGTTTTCCTTTGGGGTCTCTCTCTGTGCCTCTCACCCCAGAGATGCTGTTCCACATTCCCTGGAAATGTGAGGGGGGGACTGTGCAGAGTGACTGTGCCAAGGGACCACCCCCAGACTTCTCCTGCTTTCACTGGGGAGGATAATTTCAGTTCACCACTTGGTGTTTAAGTGTTGAGACTAATAATGGATCACAGTGTAAAGGTTGCAGAAGAAGACTGATATTTTTGACAACAGAAGCTCAGTATAAACATGAAATCTTCCCTGGGGAATTCAGTGGACTCTGAATAATAATTAATAAGTGTGGACTCTTAAAATGATCCCAGTTCCTGTGTTAAAAGGTGAAGAACTGCAGAGGAGTGAGTGAGCAGAAAAGAGGGACTAGGAGGACCCCTCTGAATTTTTAGCACCTTTTCTGTCACAAGGAGGTTCCTAAAGCAGCTCCTTTGCTCCCTGAGGCAGCTTTAATGAACTGATTATCTTTATTATTATTATTATAATGATTTATAAGGGCCCTTGCTCTCAATAACTGTTAGTTCAGGGACATATCTCTGTTGCAATGAAAAAAACAATACTTGCAGTATTTCTTGTAAGGACTATTGCATCATTCTAGTTTTTTTATGAGCTACTCTTCCCTACTCCCTGTCACAGTTCCCTGGGAAGGGCTGGCAGGTGGACTGCCAGCTGTCCAGAGCAGAACACTTTGCTCAAGACTAGTACTTTGCTGTTGTGATAATCCAGATTCCCCTCCATCCTGATTCTTAACACCAACCCATGCAGTAGGTGATGGATTCCACTGCAAGGAAAGAAAATAATATTAAAATAATGATTTTTTTATTATCATTTTTCCCCCCTCTTTTACTGTTCTCTGTCACACAGCAAACGCTGACCATCTGTGTGGTTTGTGGTAATGTATTGAAGCATTTCTTTCACTTCCCTCTTTTATTGTTGGTTTTTTTCTCTCCTTTTCTTCCTGCCACTGCAGCTGAGGAGGTGGAAAGACTGGCTGCCATGCGTTCAGACTCCCTGGTACCCGGGACTCACACGCCTCCCATCAGAAGAAGAAGCAAATTTGCCACACTTGGAAGGATTTTTAAGCCATGGAAATGGAGGAAGAAGAAGAGTGAAAAATTCAAGCACACTTCAGCAGGTACCAGTCCCTGTCGGGTCTGTTGGGGGGGAACTGTTTGCTTAACAAGGCTCAGAATGTGTAATTCAGCCCCAATTTACACAGAGTTGTGAGGTGGTTGAAGCTTGACTTGGAGACATCTCTCAGATATTAAGAAATCTTTAACTTTTGCTTTAAATCACCCAAAACAGCATCCTATGTGCATTGCAGTGAGAGCAGCAGCCTGGGAAAGCTGCCTCTTCAGGTTCTGCTTCTGGAGCTCTGGAGGGTTACCCAGAATTCCTGTTGGCTTGATTTAGATGATGGGGCAAGCAAATGGCTGTGTGACAATGCTAGGGGAGGGTTAAGCCTCCTTCCAACTCCTCTGAGTGCTGAAAGAGGAGTGATAAAAATACCTGTCAAAGGAGCTGACACTGTATTGAGTGACCCTGTGACCACAAATTCTTTGTTGCATTGGACAGGAAAGATGTGTCAATTCTTTTCTGAGAAAAACAGATCTCCTTCTCACACCCTTCTAACACTCTGAGACTCTTAAATTTGAAAATAAGGATGGAAAACTGAAAAAAAAAAAAAAAAAGTGTTTTGCTTTTGTAAACTGATCTGAGCAAGCATCCCAGATCCAGGCACTGGTGCATGTGCTGGAAGTTTTTGCCTGGTGTGTTTGGTTTTGTGCTTTGGGATCTGGTTGAAATGTGTCTTAGTTCTTCCATGTTGCCTAATAATGACTACCATGTGAGTTTGCAAGTCTTGAGCCTGGATTGTCTGTGAGAAAGCAGGAATTTTCTTATGATTTCTTCTTGTTCTCACAAGAACTAGAAAGTAAGAAACCAGGTTCTTTCTCTTTTAGCTGCCAGAAGAGGCTTGAATTGCAGCCCAGTTGCTCTCTGACCTGTTTATTGGCGTGGGCGCTGTAGTGACAACCATTTTAATGCAGGTCTAACATACTGGGTTAGTTGGTTGGAATTGGGAGAATTCAGGCAGATGAGGAGGTACCATGGGTTGCAGAAGCTTGCCTGGTATTGATGTGTGTGGTGAGCTGTGGGCAGCTGTGGTTAGGCTGGTTAGTTGGAAGCTGACTGAATATCCCTGCAGGGGCTGCTCTGAGAGCTACAGGATTTGCCCCATTTACCAAAACATTTGGGAAGCCTGCTGTGATGAAAAGGAAAGTAAAAAGAACATGTCTTTCCTATTCTCAGATGTGCCAGCAGATCTCCTCCTCTAGTAAAAGGGACTTCAGAGGCTGGAAAACTGATTCAAAAGCTGGGTCTTCAGGTTGCAGGGGTGTTTGGCAATTGCAGTTGTAGGTTTGGTCTCAGTTGAATCCAAAACTTGTCTTTTTTTTTTCTTTGGCTTTTTAAAATAAAACTCTTCATTTCTAGTAAGCTACCAGGATCCTGCAGCTGCTCTGCAAAATTGGTATTCTTGTCAGCTCCCCTGCTAGTAACTGCACCAAAACTGACAAGGATTTCCTGAGCACCCTCTCAGGGAACAGAGGGAGAGATTTACTTCTGGGCTGGACAGTTTCCATCATCCCTAACTCTGAGGAACAGGAATCCACCAGGATCCTCCCAGACCCTCCTGGCAATTCATCAGCATTGGGTGAACCTAGGGTGTGTAATACAAAAGATTTTGCATGTGGAAAAACTAGCATTTTTCTGCCAGCTTTTTCATGACCTCTCATCTAATACCTCTGATTTCAGTGAGAAAATCAATCAAATAGTAAATCAAAGGACAAGAATATGAGATGGCATAATGAGAGCCAGCATGAGACTTTGTAATACAGGCTTCTTTCCTTCTAGTGCACTGATAAATGGGGTGCTTGGAAAAAAGAAAAATTCCCATTAATGTCCTACAGGCAAGCACCTAAGCTTTCCCACCTGCACAGAACATAAGTAATTATCAAAAAATAAATACTAATGCACCTCTTTTATTAGGCTCTTATTTGCTGTGACAATAGATTCCATTATTTTTAATGTCAGAAGTGGTAAGGGTCAGAACACAGGACCTTAAGTGTTGAATTTTCCTTTGAAATTCATGGGAGCTTTGTTTTTCTGGGAGAGTGCTGGAAGAGAGAGAGAATTGGGCTGATATTTAAGGTTGAAAGGTTGATTTTATTTTATTTTTTTCCCTTGAGATTTCCAAGTGCTAACATTTTGGAACCATATCTTTATCAGACTCAAAGTTCTGATTATTTATTCAGAGATGAGTGCTTTCAAAATATCATTCAGTGGTCAGTGGGCAAAAAAACCCAACCCTTTCACATAGCAAGAAAAGTTATTTTTCTGACCCCTGGTAATTGCAGAAGATGAGATAGAAAATCCTTCATTTGATTGATGGAGGACTTAATGTTATGCTTATTTCACATGGTTCCTTTCAGCATGTCAACACCCATCCTCTGGCTTCATTATCCTGTTGGCACTGACATGCAGAAGGTGAAAAGGATCTCTGTGTTTCACACACTTGACCCCTTGGTGTCCCTGGAGCATCCCTGGGTTCATATTCTGCCATTGCCTTGTGACTGACTTGGCCATGGAGGTGAAAGGGTTTGGATGCAGACTCTGCTGCCTTCTCCTGATGCCTGGGAGCATCATCCCAGGGGCAGAGCAGGGAGGAGAAGTGGCTCTGCAGGGGGGTCTGATTTGAGCCACCTCTTCTGCTGGAAGGTGGAGTGTTGAGGTTGTTCAGGAGTCACTGAGTGACAGATGGGCTCCACCTAAGGACAGGCTCAGTCTGAGATCAAAAGGAAGGGAGATGATACTGTGTGAGGGACAGAAACAAGTGAATTCTCCCAGTAATCCTCCTCTTGCACAAAGTGAAGCTTCCTCCAGCACACAGCATTTTTCAGGGTTAGAATTGCAAACTATTTTATCACAGAAGGTCCTGATGGATGTTCTTTGGACTCTGAAACCCCAACAGTACAATAGAAACACTTCTGACAGTGAAGTTTTATGTACAGGGAGTTAAAGAAATTAAACTCAGCCACAGTTATTCCTGCTATAGTCAAAAAAGTATGGGGTATGTATTTTTAATTCTCCTAAAATTTCATCTTTCCCAGAAAGTGTGGAACCCTTTATTACTGTGGAGGTCTAAGGGTCCTTCACAGCAATAAGCAATATGATCAAGCTGGCAAGTCCAGCTTTTGGGGCACAGAGAAACTTCTAAAAAGAAGATTATGTTGGTTGATGTGATGGTTTCTTGTAACTGATGAGGAGCACTCTCACTTATGGCAAAAGAATCACTGAACGGTGGGGGTTGGAAGGGTTCTCTGGAAATCATCTCATTCAACACTACCCACTCCACACACTTCTACCCTGCCCCTCCACCCCCATTCTCCCAGTTAAAGCAGGGTCATCAGAGCAGAGGTCCCAGGATTGCATTGTCCAAGTGGGTTTGTAATCTCTCTGGGCAGCCTGAGGGAGGCTCTGGCACCCTCACAGCAAAGAAGTGTCTCCTCTCATTCATCTGGAACTTCNCCAGCATCAGCTGGACTCTCTCCAGTAATCTCCTGAAGCCAGGAAGAAACTGAATTTTCTTTGCCCGAGCTCATTTCCTTGGCTGGATGCATCTGGGATGACTCCAGCAGGATGCACAAGGATTTTAAAGCCACACTGGGCTCTCTGGGAATCAGCAAAGCACAGAGAGCAAGAGAAAAAACTGCTTGTCTCCTCAGCCAGACCTTTGCCATTGCTTTTAATGCCTCATCTCACCCTGCCTGCCTTGGTGTGCATCTGGAAACAGGTCCTGGCTGTGCTGCTGTTTTCTTGCAGTGCCAGGCACGTGCTGGTGACATGTCATTTACTGGCCACCTTTTGCAGAAGGAAGTGCTTCTGAAATGCTTCTGAAATGCAGGAGCCTGAGGGCAGATAGGTTCTGGGCTGACTTGAAATATTACTCAAGTTTTTTATCACCATGGTCATCAAGAGGCAGCTGCTTTTGCAGCTTTCAGAAGCTATTTCAGCTGCTTGCACAAGTCTGGATAAGCAAAACTGTCTTGGTTTTTAGGTGCCTTGTATTCCCCCAGCCCTGCTCCCTGAGTTGCTGTGATCAGGAATCATCAGTTGGTTTGGGGGACTGGGAATTCCAGAGTAGGTTTGTTGGCTGGTCTGCTGCCCAAGGGCCTTAGCAGTTGTCTGTGCACAGGGTGATGCTCTTCTCTCTCAGCCTCGAGCTGCCCCCTCCCAGAATCTGCATTAAAACAGCCATTCCTTTTATGCTCAAATGCTATTTTTTTTCACTTGCAAAGCCTGGGTGCTTTGGTTTATTCAACCAGAGTTTGCTGTCAAGTGCTCTATAAAAATTCTTATTAAATGTGTTTATGTAAGTTAAGTCTCCCAGTCAGCAGAAGGATTGTTTAAATTTGGCAGCACTCGCAGGCAAGGACTTGTGATGTTTCTGACGAGTAACAAGCAGAAAACAAAATGTGGTAGCTGTGTGCAATTAGAGGGTTATTCACAAACCATACCCAGATCATTTTATCCCTGCTGATGATTCTTTCCAACTACAATAGGTAAATATTTGGAACTTTGCTTTGCAGAATATTCCAATCAATAGAAAACTTCAATAACGTGTTGCCAGTGCTGCTCTTCAATTCCACGCTCCCTTCAGTGGCTGCCTCTGGTGGTTGCTCACCCAGAACTCATGGGCTGCTGAAGGAATCGTGGTATTTGGATGAGACCTTTGCCAGGGAAGTGAAGGAGAGCAGCCTGCAGACATCCCTGCCCTTGCTTTGCCTCTGCTTTTGGGAGGTGCTGCAGCAGGGGGAGATTTGGGGGCTTTTTCCCAGGTGCCCACTAGGTGACTGAAATCTTCCCTGCAATGTCATGTTCTCAGCCCCTGTGGGTTTATTTGTAGTGTGTTTGTGGTTTTATTTGTAGTTTGTGGTTTGTTTGTGGGTTTGTTTGCATTGGCTAATGAGGGGAACTGTGTTTTCCAGCACTTTCTGGTCCCCTTCTGTTTGCCTGGGTTTTGTTGAATAACTGCTGTGTTCCCATGGGAAAGGTGTTCATAGTTCAGATGCAATTCCTCTTCCACTTTCAGGCCAGACTATCTCACAATTTAGCTCTGGAGAGCTGAGGTAATAATGGTTTTTCTTCCTTCACCCTTTTATCCCCATGATTTGAAAAAGTAATTCTGAGTCAGGTTGAGAAGAGCAGGGTCTGCTCTGTGGTGTAACTGGGGCTGAAATGACCCAGAAGTCTGGAATACTCTAAAATCCCATTTTCATCCATGTGGTTTTTGGGTTTTTTTTGATTTTTTTTTTTTTTTAAACCCAGCAATGCAACCACTTTTCAGAGTCCCACAGTGCTGCTTTGTCCACTGTTTAGTGTCTTGTTTGGAGGGAGGTGCCAATTGTCATGCCCTGAAGAAAAGCAGCACGTTGCAGGAACTTGAGCTGTTCATGAATGCACCTTGACTTCAGAAAATATTGATAGCTAAAGGAATTTCTAGGAGATAAGATTATATTTCAGTATTTTCTATATGAATTTTAGAAGAGTTCTCACATTTACATTTCTGTTTCAAATTGCAGCTAGATATTTAGCTAAAAATATGAATTCCAAATATAAAATGACCTGACAGACAGGAAAACATTTTCATCTCTGAAATAATCTGCTGAAAGATTACACTGCTTGAGCTCAAGGACAGAATACAAAATCAAAATCCATTTTCATTTTGGGGTGTTTTTTTTTCATGGATCCAAAATTGCACACTTGATGTGTTCTTGATTTTGGAAGTTGAAAAAAATATATATATTCTAGGTCTAAGTGCAGATTGCTCATAGCTTCTCTCTGCATTAACATTTTCATAATGTCTTTCAAGAAACTGTCCAGAGGTTGCACAAGAATTAATTCAAATCTATAGACAAATTCTAAATAATTTGACCTTCTGCCTTTCTAGAGAGTGAGAAAAATCACCCTGTGTAGCTGCTCACTGCTGGGGAACCAAGGTCCACTGAGAGTTTTTATGCCCAGCAAAAGGACAAGGAATAATGGGTATAAACTGGAGCAGAGAAGGTTCTACCCCAACATGAAGAGAAACTTCTTCCCTGTGAGGGTGGCAGAGCCTGGCACAGGCTGCCCACAGAGGTTGTGGACTCTCCTGCTCTGGAGTCTTTCCAACCCCACCTGGATCTGTTCCTGTGTGGGCTGCCCTGGGTGACCCTGCTCTGGCAGGGGGTTGAACTCTGATCTCCAGAGGTCCCTTCCAACCCCCACCATGCTGGGGTTCTGTGAGAGATGCATCTGGGGTTGTTCTAACCCTGTGCCAGCTCTAATGGCACGTGTGAGACAAGGCCCTTAAACGTTTCCCTTCTTACCACAGGCAAGGGCTGTTTAATGAGGCTGTTAGGGTTTGATGCTAATTACATTTCCAGCTGCTCTGAAGATGATCCGAGGCCTCCCAAACTGTAACTCTGTGACACAACTCCCCAGCAGTGAGGTGCTTTCAGATAACACAATAATGCAATTAATCCTCTGGAGAATTTGCAGCAAATTTGGAGTATTGATAAATAGATGCCATTCAAGCTTCTGCATGGTGTATTGATTAGAGAGCAGCATTTGTTTGAGGTGTTTTAAGGAGTGTTTTAGCAAAGGATAGTCAGTGATGGAATATCTGCTTGGGGGAGAGACGAGTGTGTTTGGAAGGAGCTCATTCTTGTGTAAGAAAAAAAATCATTGTATATGCTCAGCTGCTGTAGCTGTGACTCAGGAGCATCCAGCCCCCATCAGCCTGGCTCCTTACAGATTATTTTAGTTTCCTTTCCTTTGACAGCAAAATGCACTGAAGCCACTTTTTATTTTTAGATTGCATTTCAAGCATGGAAATTAATTAGTATTTCTCAGACTGTTGGCTTTTGTTCTTCAGGTTTTTGCTGCCCTTTTAATGATGCAGGGGGGGGAATAACAACATTTCACGGTGACACAGAGCCGTGAGGCATCTGGTCTGGGATGAGAACAAAGACTGAGCCAGCAGTGGGCAGCTGTAGCAGCAGGTTAGCCCAGTGACCCAAAAAGAGCTGCAGGGCAAGGGGTAATAGTTTAAAACTAAAAGAAGGGAGATTTAAACCAGGGAGAAGGAAAACATTTTTACAATCAGGATGCTGAAACACTGGCAGAGTTTTCCCAGAGGGATTATTGGTGCTCCATCCCTGGAAACATTCCAGGTCAGGTTGGCTGGAGCTCTGAGCAACTTGATTTAGCTGCAGATGTCCCTGCTCCCTGCAGGGGGGTTGGACTGGATGAGCTCTAAAGGTCCCTTCCAATCTGTGATTCCATGATAGTCCAGTCATCTGATTGCAGGACCCTGCTTTTAAGCAAATTAAGCTGCAGGGCGGTTTTGTTATTCCATCAAAACAACAGCCAGTGAACACTGCCATGTCCATTTGTCACCCAGCAGCAGCCTGGGTGGTGCAGGTGCATGTCTTGAGGCTCAGCAGAGTCCACTGGTGGCACCACAGAGGCCAAGTGCTTCAGCTGGTGAAACCTGCTTAGTGGCTCCAGCAGGTCCCCCCACGCTTGGGTGGGAGGTCAGCATGGTCACAGAATCCTTTGTGTTGGAAGAGACCTCAGATCATCAAATCCACTATCCCAGCACTGCCAGGGCACCACTGCCCCACGGCCCTCAGCACCACAGCTCCAGGGCTTGGAAATCCCTCCAGGGATGGGGACTCCACCCCTGTCCTGGGCAGCCTGGGACAGGCCTGGAGGGGAAGAAATTGTTTTGCTCCCAGAACAATGGAGAGGAAAGAACCTCTCCTGCTTTTCAGAGGCTGCTGTTGGGTAGTTTTCCAAAAGGGAAAGAGGAGAGATTGGAGGAGCTGGGACTGTTTAGTGTGAGGAAGAGAGGCTGAGGGGAGCCCTCTTCACACTCTACAGCCCCTGACAGGCCATGGCAGAGAGGCTGGTGCTGGGCTTTGCTCACAGGTAGTGACAGAACCAGAGGGGATGGATTCAGCTGCTCCAGGGGAGGGGCAGACTGGGCAGTAGGGAAAAAATTTTCACTGGAAGAGTGGTCAGAGCCTGGCACAGGCTACCCAGGGAGGAGTTTGAGTCCTCAGGCCTGGGGGTGTTTGAGGATGGTTTGGATGTGGATTTGAGGGACATGGTTTAGGGGTGAACTTTGCAGAGTAGGGTTAATGGTTGGACTGGATGATCCCAAGGGGCTTTTCCAACCTGAATGGTTCTCTGATTCTGTGATTCACATGACTCAAATTTGTTAGATGCCTTCACTTGGAAGTGCTGTTGAGGAAGTTTGATTCCTAGAATGCTGATTTGCTCTTGCTCAGGGTTTCCCATGGTGGGAAATGGAGCAGGAATCCCCAAGGCCAGAGTGATGGTCCCTCCAGGGAGCCCTGCTGGGTCACTGACCTGATTGACATCTGACCCATGGTGTGATGGAGAAATCACTTGGTCTGGTAACGTGAACATACAGCCCAGTAACTCTCCTCTGATGGGATTTTTTTAGTCACAGTCACTGCCCTTTATTTCCATGTCTGTGAACTGCATTAAAGAGCCCTGCAGAGCTGGATGGTTTAGATATTGGCAGCAGGGATGAGAATCCCAGGTCCAGGGGGCTCTGAAACATGGATGGCAGTCACCCAGACAAAACCATTAGCTTAGTGAGCTCTTTCCAGGGCTGCTGGGGCTAATGTGTTTGAGGAACAATAGATAGCTGCTAGAAAGAGAAACTGAATTGCTCTGTGTGTAGAGGTTTGATAGGAAAAATCCAATTACAAATTGGGAATCAGGTTCTGAATTGGGAATCAGAGATAGCTTAATGAAGAGCAGTTTCTTAGAAACGTTGGTCTAGGTCTTGTTTACACTAGGCTTGTTTAGACATTGTAGCTTGAATTATTTAAATCATAAATATGAAACAGATTTGTTCTATCACCATAAACCCCTGGGTGGATGTTTATTCAGTTCATAAACTCATTCATTTATTTTTTTTTTAATTTTAAATTCATTAAGGCTAATTCAGTTCTGAATTAAAATGTCCACACAAGTGTTTAATGTGGCATTGGTGATCCTACTTGAATGACTTAATTCAGATTGCTTTTCCTGAGCACTCATGGAGCTGGTGTGCAGGGAGGAGTCAGGTATCTACCTGAGCTAAACAGTCCAAGGTGATTAGAGCATTTAATGGGGAAAGTTGGGCTCTCTTCCCAATTCTGCTGCTAACCCATCTCAGTGTTGTTGCAAATAATTTCTTCAGATGAATACACTCAAGTACTGCAGGACTTACCTGCAGTTTCACCAGGTCTCCTCTTCTTTTTGGCCCATGTGGAGGGTTTCTTTGAACTCCAGCTTACTAATCATTCAGAGAGAATCTTGGATTCTGGTAGTAAAAAGGGTTATTTAAAACCCCATGATTGTAGAAGAAAGCCCTGGAAACCAAAAGCAATGGGAAAAACAAAATCTCAGCTTCTTGTTAGAAATTCAACACAGTATTTTGAAGAAACTTGCAGATTTTCTGAATATTTCTACTATCCTTTATTGGTACCAACTGCATCTGCAGAGGAATGGTTCAGTTCCATCATATGTTTGTATGAAGAAGATTGGAGCAGTTACAAACAAGTCATATTTTGGTTTCCATGTATTTCTAACTGGAGATATAATACAGTGTGTTAAGTGCACCTGAGTTCTGTATTAGATGCCTCACACTTACAGATCACAGTAGTGGCACAAGAATAGCTCCATAGCTCTGAACATCTCTGTTCTTTTGCTCTTGCTGGGGTAGCAGGTAAATGTTACTAGGCTGAAAAATGGAGTATCTCAGGCTCTTCTATTTTAGCTGGAAAAGTGCATGTAGATTTTTGAAGGAACAGACCTTAGTCCCTCTTAAAAAGGTTTCAATTTTATAATTAACACTCTTGCTGCTTCAGAGCTCTACGTGCATCTCTCCCAGTTAATCAGGCAATCACAAACAATTCTGTTGCTGAAAAGAGGCAGTACAACTCATCCTTTTGCTGTGGTGATTCACACTTTGTCAACTCAACCAGCACCATTATTTGCCTATTTGGAAAGAGAAGGTCTTAGGGAGACTGCCTGAGACAGAAAACAGCAGCTCTCACCTCCCTGCGCTCTGCAGGAATCCTCTGGTCTCCACGTGCTTTTCATTCATCCTTGCTCCAGAGCAGCAGGGAGCTGACAGCTGAACCTGCACAGAGAAGTTCTCTGGGGAAGGTCCAAAGAGTGCCCAGCTTTGCTTCTGCCCCAAGGTGGTGGAGTTTGTGCTGCCAAATGGGTTTGATTTTCTGTCTCCCCTGGGTGCAGGGTGCCTGGAGGAGCTGCTGACTGCTGAAAGCCTTTGCTGCCATGGCTGGGCCATGAAGGCTTCTGGCAGTGTGTTCAGAACCCACCCCTGCAGCTTTTGATATTGAAGTTCTGCCTCAAGACACTTGGAAGGCCATGAATTTTCTATGACCATGCTGCAGAATCAATACTGCCATTTACACTTCTGTGCTGGGACTTACTCTGGCAAAACTCTGCTTGTTCCTCTAATAGCCTCTGTGCTTTCTGGACCTGATGGAAAGCCCCATAAAAATGATTGTTGGATTCACTTTGGTTTTCGTGGGCACAGGATCAAGCCTGTGTTGAGTAGTCCCAGTAGCATTCCTCCCCACTTTGTATCTAATGAGAAAATATGTTCTAGGTGGATGAAACATCAGTTAAAAAAAAGATGTAGTTGGCTGGCAGTGAAATATTCAGATGGCATTTGGACTAAAGTTCAGATATGCCTGAGTGGTGCTGGGTTTTCCCACCAGCTAGTGGCCTCCTGCACATCATCTGTGAAGGATTTTAGTTTACAGCTGGGATGAAGAATAGCTCAGGAATTCCATGAGGAACAGAACTTGTAAAACCAAATTTTCGAAGTGTTGCTCCATCCTGGATCTTTTGCTATTTAATCATGAGCCTTGGAATAGCAATTTAGATCCATTTTCTCTAAATTGCCTCCCAGTTTCTCACATAAAAAACCAAATTTATGGTCTTTTGTCCTGCCAAGTTTAGTTTCCCGAGCCCTTTGGTGTGTTTACCAGGTGTGAATGGCACTCTGCAGGCACTCGTGGGTTTGGATCAGTCCCTGAGAGAGACAAGATGTCAGGCTTGGGCCATCCTCATCCAGGCTACCTGGGACAATATGTTGGGAAACATCTGTGTTTTATTTTAAGAACTTAAAACCTGTCCCACTAGCAAGGGAGAGCACAAATCAGCCAGGGGCTAAGATTCTGAATTCTATCAAGAGATTGCATTTTGCAGTAGTGAATCCCAGTAGGTCACAAACCTTAGTAATTACTTTTTGGATCGTGTCTCAGTCAGCCCTTAATAATATTGGAAATATTATGGGTGCCCTAATTAGCTTGGAATGAACAACACAGTAGAATAATTAACTGGTCTCATGCTTTTCAGGGGGCAGGTGACTGGCCACCATACCCCTGCCAGTTGTAAATCCCCTGCTGCTGCACACAAGTTGTGTTCTCTGACAGTGATCCAATAACTGAAGGACTGCCAATCTTTTCTGCCTTTTATTTCCTTTTTATCTAGAAGGTCATTCTAATTCTTCATCTGTTTTCTCACTGCTGCTACCAAAGCTGATTTGGTACCTCTGAGAGGGAGCAGTTCATGCATGAAGAGCTCTTGGATGGGTGCATTGGAATGGCTTTGGTCCATCCTAGGAGGATTCTCCTCAGTGCTATGGAGAAATCCATAAGGATGGAGGAGCTCCAGCACATGTACTCGTGCCCTGTGTTAACCAAGTCCATCCACTATCTTTTATTTAGATGTGTTGTTTACGCCCCAAAAAGCTCGTGGTTTGGAATGGGTACCTCTAAATATTGATGTTGACTTTCTTTCTGCATCTGAATGTGCAAAAGGCATTGTGCTGAAATGAGAGCCAGCAACACCGGGGTATTTCTGGCATTAATGTGCTCACAACATCCCTGCAGGCTAAAATGCACTCCAAGTAGCTGACAAAACCAATCAGAATCCCCCCACTGGAGAGGCTAGCAGAGCAGCCCTTTATTCTGCTTTCACTGCAGGCTTGGGAGGCTGGGTTAACTCAGCTGCCCTCCCTTGAGTGACTGCTCTTGGATCAGGCCAAGCCTCAGCTGTGACAGTCAGAGTTGCACCTTCTGAACCCTAACAGCTGAGGCATGAAGCCATGCTGCTCAATTAACAAACAGTATTAATTCACATTTTGGGCAGGCTGTTTTGGTTGGGATTCTTGCATCTGTGAGAGGGAGTTGCCGAGCTGCTCTGGTCACAAGCCAGCCCCCCAGCACTGCCTTCCACCAGTGGGGAATGGCTGCTTCCCATGGGATATCCCATGTGCTGACCTCCTGAGTCTCCATTTCCAGGGGACTGCAGTTCCTGCTGATAGCAAAGGGGGAGCAGTTTTAGAATGTCTTCCTTGTCTCCTGGTGCTGGTTCATTTGCTAAATTGAGCTGGCTCTGAGCTCCTCAGGGTAGTCCTGGCATCTTCCTTCTGGGTCATCAAAATGACCACTGAGAAAAAGTTGTATTTGACCAGAGTCTTTGGGATTTATCTCAGGGATTATGTGTCCTGAGGGAGAGAGTGGCTTTTGTGTGTGGTATCTGTTGTCTTGGTAACCCAGTTTCACCCAGGAAATTCTGTATGTATTTGAGCACCCTTGGCACCCCGTGCTGCAATATGAATGATATTGGTCTGGTTTCTTTCCTGGAATCCCCAGAGGGGAGACCATAAAAGTGCACATTGCAAATACCCAGGATAGAAAAGCCCCAGGAGAAGAGAAGCTGAGACACTCCCCCCTGTGCTAATTGAAAATGTGCCAAAGCCTAGTTGACTGCACAGCTCAAGGGGAGGAAGAGAGGCCAGGCTCTGAGGATTGAACTGTCTCATCCAATCCAGCAGCACCTCCAGAAGAGCAGAGCTCTGCTTAGCCAGTGTCAGAGCAACCATGGTACCAGTCTGCACATCAGGAAGAAATGGGTGTCCTCCTTGGTCTGAAACTCCTGTGGATGAGGTGGATAAAGTGACAGCTATTCTGGGCTGTGTGGCAAGGTATGGGCTAAGTGAAGTACTCCTGCTGCTGCTCTAATGATGTCTCTTGTGCTGTGGAGAAGCTGGATGAAAAGAGAGCTGATAATTGAGAAGCCCTAGATCCATATTAGAGTTGATTTGTAGCAAGTAGGGTGGAGTCTCCCTATTCATGTAACACCTGCTGGTTCTATAAACCTTTATGTCTCTATGACCCACTTTTCTCCTTTGAATGTCTACAGCAGTTTGAGTGCTGCCCCCTCCCAGCAGATGCTGTAGGACACTCCTGTGCCTGTTAAACTCGCCTGTAAAATCCCATCACCTCCAGGGACAACAGGCCTGACCCTGTGTGAGGATGTAGTAAGGGTGGGAGGCTTTCTGCTCAGTACCTAGGGCACTCCAGCAAGTGAGCAGAGCATGTTTAGTAATGCTCTCAAGGAAAGAACCCCACCAAAAATGGCTGCACATTTAGCAGAGGAGGTAACTGTGGGATAGAATTCCATTGCTGGATAAGAAAGGGGAAATTGTTTACAAAATGAGAACTTCTGGGTTAGCATTTCCTTAATTTTTCCTCTTTTGCTTTTCTTCAATGATGCAAATGCATCAGTTCCATTAGTCTCCAGAAGATCTGTAGCTATTTCCATGTTAGTTACTCACATGAGTGTTTTCCAAAGTCTTCTCCTGTGGGACAACCTCTGTAGGAACAGACCCTCAGGAGCCCCCTCCTCGTCCCATTCCTGACTCTCTGGCATCCCCATGGTAATTGAACCAACTGCTTATGTGGAAAAAGAATATGAGGAAAGCACTGAGGCAATTTTAGCCATCTCCTAATGAATTGTAACAGCTGGAAATCAGGAAGAGCATGAGCATCACGGGAACAATCAGCCCTCTGTGGAGAAGCAGCAAGTGCTGTGTAAACCACAGTCAGGATGGCTGAAGAGAGCCCCTCTGGAGGAGTGGGTAGCTAATGCCATGGTGGAATCCTGCAACCCAGACACCGCTTTAATTACATTTCACTAAGGATTAGGCTAGGAAATAGAAATGAAGCAGTACACAAGATTTTGAAAACTTGGAACCAGTCCTGGACTGACATGAACACACTGCCCTGTCTTCTTGCCATCTGCCTGAGCTCATTTTTGTTCCTTGGGTCATCTTCTCCAGCCTCTGGCCCACTGTATTTCAGTAAAACCTGGGCTGGTTTCCATTCTTTCTCTCCTGACTGCTCTGAGATTGCTCAGAGTGGCCCCCTGAGGGATTTTGTTTCCATTTTCCATCCTCCATATGTACTTGACATCTTCATTCCAAATACCTTGGGTTGAATTTTGCTTGCAGTTATGTCTTGGTATTTCTTCTGTTAGCTCCCTCAGGTTGGGTAACACTGGCACTGTAAATAAAAACATAAATAGTGCCCCAGACTGCACTGCTCTTCCATTTTCATCTGTTCACTTCCATGTCTTTTCATTGTCAAGCTCCTGAATTGTAGGGAACCTGTTCTCAGTGCTTGGATGTAAGAAGCAGGAAGGCAGAAAGGAAACTACTTATAAATGAGAAACAAAGGGAGAGGCTGAATCGAGGTGGCAGAAGGACAAACAAGGCATGAACAGGTGTCTGGTGTGGATGTGTGTGTGTGGTTATTGCATGTTCACATGCACTCATTTGTCCTTCCCTCTTTCCAGTTGTCCAAATCCAGATCAGGGAAGATTTGCAGCCTGTAAATTACATTTTGGCAGCACGTGCTGGGTGTGGCTTGATGGAAGCAATGACTCTGTGAGGTTAAGTGATTAACTAACATATTACTCAGCATAGGGAGTGAACTGTCCAGAGCAGCTTATCCAAGGGCTGTCTAGAGATACAGCATAGCTCAGTAAGCTGGAGCAAGTTAAGCAGGCATAGAATGGTTCACATTCTAGCCCTTACTATCCATATCTTATTTTAATTAGTTACTTTGCTATAGAACTTTCAAGACCTTGCCATTCTTGGCCAAGGCAAAACAACTTCAGGGTTTCAAACATTTTAACAGTGCTCTTAGATTTGTCCTCTCCTTTCCCTCCTCTGTTCCACTTACAGAAATGATGGAATTACAGGAGAGCAAAGTGGAAATACTGTCTTTGTTTACAACTCTGTGTCCCACCTAAGAGTAAAGGGATTTCTTTGCTGTACTGAGAGCAGTATCTGACTAACAATTACTCTAATACCATTTGCTAATTAAAAGATTTGGCTAAATAATTATGATTTCTTAAATTTAAAAAGTACACTTAGTAGAATCTGTGATTCTTCTTCAGCCAGGGGAATATGCAGAAGACTTACATCAGGACAGGCAAATACAGCTTATAAACAAACCAGGCAGACACCAGAAAGACCAAAGCCATGGTTCTTTATAAGGAAAAAAAATCCACCACTCATCTCACGTGGTTCTTTCTTCTCCTCTCTCTCTCTGTATACATGCACCTCATAATTCTTGCCTCTTAACTGTGCTATTTTACTATTAGTCAATATAATCCCACAACAGCAGCAGAGGACAAAACATTATTGCTGCATTTTATGAAGAACAGCAGGAGATCACAAGCCACTTAAGTTGCCATGCCATAGAAATGTGATTATGTATTTATAAAGATTAATTTTTAATAATGCTGTTAGCTACAAATGTGCCTAGATCACATGTTTGAGGACAAATATTCCTTGAACTCTGGTGAAGTTCACATCTAAATTCAGAACGATGGAACGTGGAGGATATTTCAGCTAGATCTGGAATGTACAAAAAGCTGGATGTTCAGGAGCTATGAAGTTTTCATACCTGACTGAATATTACTGGACTTGCCCATGCTGGTGTTGCAGCTATGCCCATAGTTCATTTCTTTTGATGTGTAGTCAGGATAATGCTGATACTGCAGAGAAAATGGTATCCAATCATTTTCCCTGAGTCTGGATCTCATGACAGTGCAGAAATGGTATTGAACAAACCAGAAAAAAACCCAAATACTTAGAAATTCATATACTGAGCATTATCTATCTGAGCATATTTTCAGATAGAAGCATTCTAATCAGGGGGCTGAAAGCCTAGCAGCAGCACTACCAGGATGGGACTCTCTAAAATAATTATCTAAACTTCTGAAAGCTGATGTGCATTTGCATATTAAACTGCTCTGAATCCTGGGTGGAGAAACCTCCATGAAATTCAGAGCCAGGAACCCCAGCCTTGCAGAAAAGAAGAAATCAAATGGGGAAACTGAGTGGCCACTACTCCATATTGCTGTGAATGGGGAAGCAAGAATTCTCTCTGGGGACTTTAGGGAAGTCTCAGGCTTCAGGTGTCAAGGTGTCACCTCTCCATGGGAGGTGCTGGGTTGTGATGGGCAGCCAGGCTCAAGTCATTAATCTTTTCAGACTCCCAGTGAGAGTTGAGTAGCTGCTCTGCTTGAAGCCATAAAAATGGGTGTAAAAATGATGTCTGTATGTGGGTTAATCTATTCCTTATAATTTCATAGGTACAGAGTATATACAGCATAACATTAGGCATTTCTCCAATGGGATAGTTCAGCTGTTGGGAGAGCTCAGAGGCATCAGTGGAGCAAAGCTGAAGGGTAAGAGGAGAAGCATTTCTGCACTGAGGAAAAACTTGTCATCCAGTGGGTTTTGACATGATTGTGGTGGTACAAATGGCACAGGAGCTGACTTGGCACCACCTCAGATGTGACTGACACAGCACAGTCTGTCAACCTGAGAGCTGTGCTCAGAACATGCTGGCTGTTGGCTGCCATTTCCAAGGCAGTTTGCACAATGGGATGGCAACCTGGAGGAAAAAAAGCACAGGATGATGTTTCTGTTGCAAGCTGCACTCTGGAAGGCAGGCAGGACTAAGAGCAGTGCAGGGATGAAGAGGCTTTGGAGAGTCTTTCCAGGTTTGGCTCATCTCACCTTTCTGGTAGGTGCCTCAGTTGAGGGTGCAGGATCAGCTTCTGTGGTATCAAGAGGCAGTGGCTTTTAGTGTTTTATTTTAGCTTGAATAATCAAATAGGTGTGTGTCAGAAAGCACATGGCTGGCCACAGCAGAATATGTAATCTATTTATGTATATTTATTTTTTTTTGGTAGTAAATATATATCTGCAGTTATTTTGCTGGGCACAGTAAATCCTGTAGCAAGTGGATTTAAAGTAAAGCAAGTAGTTGGAGAAAATTATTTGTTGTTGTTTAGTGTTGTATCCAGAGCCTCTGCCTTTGCTTTGCTGCTCCCTCAACACAGCTCACTGGGCTCCCTGACTGCATCATCACATTCTGCTCTATAAAACCACTGGAATATTCAATTTCTGATCCCTCAGAGGGGGCTGGTGTGTGGAACTGCTCGTTGCAAGTGCCCTCTAATCCTGCCTTATTGGATCCAGTTCCCAAATCCAGCTCCTGAATCCAGTTCCCATCTGCTGCTGAGTCCAGTCTGGGACTTCCCCAGTGTCCACTCCACTGCCTCAGTGGTGTCAGTGATGGAATTGCCATCAGGGGGTTTGGGTTCAATATTGGGTTTTTATATGCTTGTACAGCTTTCACTTTATTATTATTTTCATTAAAGCTGGTTGAGTTTTCCAATCCACAAGTCTCTCTCATTCCCTTTCTCTTCCCCTTCTGGCAAGGGATAGGGGTTAATTGAGAGCATATGTCATTTTCTAGTGGCTGGCCCAGCCTCTAAACCTTGACACTATCCCAAAAGCCTTTTCTCATCATTATACAACTACTTAGACTTGTAGCTAGAGTTCAGCTTTGGCAGAAATTGCAGCAAGGGGTGGGACTTTTCCTGAATTTAGTTCCCCATTGTACTTTGAAGTTGATTAAAGTTGGAGTGATGACTAAGCAGCTGGGCTGGGAATCAGAAAACCCTGTTATGCTCTGGGCTCTGCCACCAGTCTGCTGTGCACTGCAGAGTGTCCATGGCTGCAGATCTCCATGCAGGGCACTGCCTGGCACAGTCCTGGGGTTGTTATCAGTGGGGTACCATCCTGGGGCTGTGTCCTTGGTGCTCCAGAGCTGTCTGCTGTATCTGGTTGGAAATCACTGTGCCTCTCTGCCAGCAGTTCCTCATTCCTAGCCTTCACCTCATAATTTCTGATCTTTCAGGACTTAAGAAAACCTTGCTCCTCATCCTTGTTGTCCTGAACATTAACCTAAGTCTTCATGCAGTGATTTTAACCAGCCCTACAAGTGCAAACAGCTGGGTACCTCCCCTGCCTAAGCTGTAAAACCCTGTCAGGCTCTGCTGAAGCTGGTTGAGTTCTGGTTAAGTTGCTCAGTGTCAAGGCTTGGGCTGGGCTGGCCACTAGCCAAATGACTGACACTCTGTGAACCCCTCTCCCTTCCCAGAAGAGGAAGAAAAAGGGAATAAGGGAGAGAGACTTGTGGGTTGGAAAAGAAAACAGGACCAGCTTTAATGAAAACAATGACAATAACATCAAATATAGATGAATATAGACAAAGCCAATATTAAACCCAAACCCCCTGATGGCAATTCCATCACTGAGAGCACTGATGTGGTGGAGCAGACACTGGGGAAGTGCCAGGGTGGACTCAGTGCAGATGAGAACTGGATTCAGGAATACACAGAGTCCTCCTTGGCTACTGGCCATTGAAGAAGAGACTTTTGACACAACCCCTCAGCTTTATACCAAATACATTGTGCAAAGGATGGGATCCTTCTTCTAGAAGTAGACACTGTCTGCAGAGTTTGCAGTTTACTTCAGAAAGTGCAGTTACTGAGCAGAGTCTGAGCTGAGAAGTCAAATCACTAAACAGAATTCGTTGTGTTTTGGCTCAAATCAGGACATTCAGTCACTGAGAACTCTCTGAAGGCCCAGGGGCTTCTCCATGCTGCAGTTACCATCAGTAAAGAAACTATCTCTAGAAAAAACCACAAAGAACATGCCTGTGAAATGAAAAGTTATTTCTACTTGGTCCCATTTGTAACTAATTTAAATAGATTTTTTATTTTATTTTTTTTAACTGAAAATGTATGTCCAACTGTGAGTATAAAATGAGTTAAGACTCAGATATTTGGCATGGCAATATTCAGAGCTTGGTCCCCAGACAGAGAGGAGAAGCACACAGGCTCTGGGAACCTTGTGAGCAAAAACCTTGGTTAACTGCCCCCAGCTCAGGGTTCTTCCTGAGGCTTCTGAAAGGTCAACAGATTCTCTACAACAACCCAGTTCTGCTCTTCATTCCAAGGAGTCTATTCCTGTTGTTGAAATAGCTGGAATGCAATTAAATGCAGATGGTTATCTGCATCCCACCTCTTATCTCCTCAGATGCCTGCTACATCTTCCAAAGAGAGGACTTTGGTTTTTGCTGTGATCCCACAACAGCAAAATTAACTGACCAGGCAATCTCAGGTAGTCACAAAAGAGAAATGAAAAGCTGTGCTGAAGCCAAGCCCACTGCTCAATATGTTCATCACAGAAAATAGACTTGACTTTCACATTCAGACTCTCTATTCCTGTCTGGCATCTGACAAGAATGAGACTCCAGTTTTATTTTTGACTTCAGAGTTAAGCCAGGCAATTTGCCTCCCCCATCCTGAGGCTGGAAACAAGAGATATTCATAAGGAAAATGACCAGGTGGAAGAGGAAAAGCACAAAAACAAATTGGATTTTTTATTTTTTGAAGTATTGATCTTAAGCATAGGAGTTGTGTACTATGGCTTGAGGCTTTCCTTCCTCTAAAAATAACAATATTACAGACATTGGTTGTGACAGCAGGGACCAGAACACCTACAGGGATGTGACTTGTAGATACACATGGTAAAAAAATAATGTTTTGAGATGCCTTCCTTTTTCTGCTGTAAAGGCTCAGAATCCTTAGCTGCCTGACTGGAGAACCAGGAGGTGATTTTCCTTAGGCTCCTCACCAATTTCTGTTGCTTTATTCTACAGAAAATCCCCAGCATGGCAGTGATGTTGCTCTTCCTTAGTGTCAATCCAGCAGCATTAGGATTCTAAACCTGTACACAAACCCCCCTGCTCCATGTTTCTGAAGCTCACCTAGGAAAGCCTTTTCTTTGCTTCATTCTTGGCATGCCTGGGCTTAAAAAATTCCCATGCAAAGCCTGTGGAAGCTCAGGGCTTTCCTGGGGAGCTTTTGTCTGAGCTTAGAGCAGAATGGCCTGTTGGACAGGCTCTTGTGCCAGCAAGTTAGCTGTGGATTGCCTCACCATTTCACACTGGGCCATGGATTTTTGCCTCTTGCTCACCTTTCCCTCTCTGTTTCCTCCAGCAGGTTCTTCTCCTCCATCCACAGCAATCCCCACAGTCCTCCCAATTCCTGGGCTGCAGCAGGAGGGATGTGCAGCTGGGTCACCCCTCAGTGCCTGTGGACACAGCCCAGATCAGCAGCTGAGCCCCAGATCCCCGGCAGTGCAGGTTAACAAGAGCAGGACAAAGTTTATGGGAGTTTAGGAGTGGGAGAGTTGACAGCCTCAGACGTGCTCTTAGCAGACAGGTTTTGCCTGGCATCCATAGGAGTGGAATTCAAGAGGACAGCTCTGTCCTCTCGGAGCATTTTTCCCTCCTTAAGGCAAGTAACTGTTCTATTTTGAATTCCCAGGGCTGGACACAGCCCCAGCAGCTGCTTTTCTGGGTGGTAAAGCACTCAGCACAGTGGACAATAAAAGCAGGCAAATCTTGCCTCCCTTTCTCCCCACTGCAGCCATCCTGAACCTCTCACTGGAGATCCAGATCTCCAGGTGTGGCTATTGCTAACACGAAAAAAACCCCCTTTTTTTTCCCCCACTCATATTTAGTTTATAATTAAAAATCAGTGTAATGAAAGAGAAGTGATCCATCTTCTCACTGGTTCTGTTCTGGGCTTAGCCTTAGGCTAGGACAGAGCTGGGTCTTCCCAAGTGCCTTGAGGCATCCGTAGGGGATCAAAGTGTTTCCCTGACAGTTATAATAATTCTGTCACTCTTACCAAAATTACAGTTTGTGCAGCACCCCACGGGGAGATCATGGTGTTGAGAGCTGGCTTTGGATGTCATTCCCTGACATTTTTCTTCACTTCCTAAAAAGAAAACTGCAGTGTGTTTCCTCTAGAGTGCTGGGGCTTGAGCACTCATGTTCTGGGACATGGCTGATCAGAGATTTTCACACCACTCTCTGGAGCTGTTTGGTGTTTTTGCTGAAATTTAAGACCTTTTAAGTTGCAAACTGGAAGCAAGAAGTTCTGTGTTATGTTGCAGTGATGGAATGGACTGGACAGCACTGGAGGGAGCCTAGACTGGAGGTGGTGGCATTCACAGTGCAGGCAGACACAGCAGCAAATACTGAAATGAGGGATTTCTCCAGGGGAATGCTTAGTTGTAGCTCAGCTATGGAAAACCATTACCTAAAAATAACCTTTAATAATAATAATTCTTAAATAGACACTGTCTATATTTTTTCTCTCATTAAGAGGAAACCTTTCCTGTGGTCTAAAATGATCTTTAATTAGGATTGCCTAAGCTAACAATAAAACTGCTGAGGATTAGAACCAGCAGACACGTTCAGTTCATGGCTTTAATTAGATTAAGCTCTTCATTGCCAGAAGTAAGAGATGAAGCATTAGACCTCCTGAACATTTCATTTGGAGAATGCTTTGTGATTGCATTTAATATTGTGAGGCACAAGTTGGGGGGGAGGAGCACTCTGCCAACACCTTTGGATGGGGTGCTTGCTGGGCTCTTTGCCACGTTGTAAAGATAGTTTATTTCAGGAAGGCACAGAATGATGGAGAGGGGGTGGGATGGGAGGTGTCTCACATGTACCCACAGTCTCATCAAAGGCCAGGTTGGCACTGAAGTGGCTTTGTCTTTAGCTACCTCCCTTTCAGCCCATCTTGATCCTTTTTTTCCCTCAAGACCCATGGAAGAGATTTGAATAAGGGTAGATGTAGCAGTGTTCCTAGTAAGTCATCAAACCTGGGTCAGCAGCACGAGCTGCTTTATGTCCAAATGCATCCCTACTCAGTCTGGCACGTTAGGTTGCTAATAACAAATTTAGTAGCTTTTTCAGGGCTGCAGACTGGAAATTCCAGTGTGAGCACTAAAGACTCAATCACGGCCTCCCTGTCAGCTGTGGGGACCAGCCCATGGGGATCCAGAGCTGAGTCAGGAGTGTTTTACTGCCTGCTGGTAGAAACAGCACCATTCAACTATCAGCTGCTTCTCTGAGACCCTTGAGAGTGTAGGACAGAGTTCATCTCCTCTTTCTTAGCTGCACATTCCTGACTTGGACTGTGGAGAGGATTATCAGGGTTTATTTGCTTCACCAACACAACTGTGCAAGATTTAGCTCCTTCTTTCCTCTTGCTGAGTTTGTTCCTCAGCAAAGCCCCAGAGAGAAAGCAGCTGTGCTGAGGTCCCTCCTTGCCAGCAGTGCACAGGCTCTTCCTTTCCTCCTAAAGCATTAAGGTCTAGAGAAGACAGATGTGCTGGACAGATGTGCTCTAGCAGGGAAAAACCAGAAGGATCATCTCTGTACAAAGATACCCTTCAAACTTTGCTGCTTGGGACAAGATCAACCTGGCTGACCAAGTTTCAAGTTCTTTCTTCAGTATCCTCTCCTTGTTTTCCAGCACAGCTCATTGCAGAAGATGAACAGTCTGGTGTTTAGCTAATTTAGCCATTTCTCATTAAAATGTGAAACCAAGCTCCAGGGCCCTGAAATACCTCTGTCCCAGAGGTGCTTTGGTAAGATTTGGGGAAACTCTCTCTCTGGAATTTCAAAGCATTCTGTTTTCCTTTGTTTCAACAGAATAAAGGGGTTGCAGCAGTGTTGATGTGAGCTGTGTGACTCCATCAGGAAGGGTAATAATAATAAAGGAATTGAAGATAGAATGGGATTTCAGTTGAGAACTTTAAGCTATTTTCAGCAGTAGGTACTGAAGTTAGGCTAATACAGCTAATAACCAGCAACTTCTGCTGTTTCTGAGTGAACAACATCATAGGGCTTGGTTATTTTTGTCTTGGATCCTGGTGCAGTTGAACTTGGTTGTGATGCTGCAGAGTATTTCAGTCAACCACCCCAGTGATACCCCCACAGTCAGGGAAATAATCAGTGCTTCTTCCCAGGGAAAGGTGGTTGCCTGTAAGGAGTTTGACCTTCTCCCACTTCACCAAGTGTCCTTGATGAACAGAGTTCAGAGCAGTAAACCTGGCTAAAGGTTGTTCTGCTGGACTAATAAAATCTGACCTTATTCAGTTCCTTAAATTCAGTAGTAAATTACCTTGTGGGAGCATTTACCCTGAAGATTCAGACTTGTGGCATGGTCTTTGAAAATGAAAATGTTACATCAAGGCAAGGGAATCTCCAGGGAAGGCAATTTGTAGGACAATACCTTATCTCTGGTCTCATTTAAACTGGATTCCTCTTAACTGAACCTCTCATTACAAACCTATCTGAGGGAATCACTGGGATGCTTATTTCTAGGCAGAAAGGTTAATATTTCTAATTAGAAAGAGGCTTACTAAGGCATTTTGAAATCAACTGGCTTGGATCAGAAAGGCTTCTCAGACATTTTAAACTTTTTATTTATTTATGTTGAAACAGTTGTTCTCATTTAAATTCTACTGGAGAAAGCAGAGGCATCCCAAATGTTAGAGTGTGTAGGAAAGATGGTAGTTCCCAGCTAACTGAAACAGAACTTATTAAGGTTACAGGCTTCTTTTCCTCCCTTAAATGAATATTTATGTGAAAACCATCACATTTCAGATTTCCCAGCAAGCTCTGCCTTTAACTTGTACATGATGTTGATCCTGATCTTTTTACTTACTGAAGCTGGATAAATTCAAAGGAAGCAATGCTGCCATTTCCAAAGAGTTACTCTTTCAAGCCCTAAGTTCCTGGAATGGACATGGAGCTGGTTTTGAGGTTGGTTTTTTGATTACTGGCCAGGTTTCTGGGTACAGAAGCAGTCAGATGGCAATGATGGTGCCCATTCAACCAGGCCAGTCAGCTCCTGCATCCCCAGCAAACTGGAGGAGCAGTAAAAAGAGGAATTGTAATCCCACTTTCTACCAGCCAACAGGGGCAAAGGCATTGCCCAGGGATCCTGCTGCAGGCTGCTACAGAATCTGTGGGGCAGGAGGAGGGAGGTGCTCCATCCTGCAAGACTCTGGGGCAGAGAGATCCCAAACAGATCCCTGGCTGCCCGAGGGCGCTGGGGGAGTCTTGGCTTTGTGAGCTCCAAGCACAGATGTGGAGCCTGCTATAGATTTCCAATAGGAATAGGACCAGAGAGAGGATGTGAAGATACTAATATTTGAGATCTTTGATCTTCTTTGACAGAAGCTGCTGTTGAAATGCAAATGATTTATTAGTTGCAGCACAGCACCTCACGGGGTAAGAGAATTGGGTTGTGCTGGAATTTATGAGTCCAGCAAAACAACCTCGTGGAACTTTGCAAAACCTGGGGATCCTGGGAAAAAAAAAATAGTGAGTACTCAGGCTGAGATTTAGCAAAGCAATTCATCACCTACTTGATCAGCCTGGCAAAGCAGTTGCCCCCCTCTTCTCCAGTTGCCCTCTGTAGTCATTGCATGTTGCTGAAGGAGAAGAAGAGAATGAAGAGTGGAAAAAGAAAATCTTCCTTGGAAAAAAAAGTACAAATTCATCAAAGATAAGAGAAACAATGACTCTCCTTGGGCACAGTTATCTCTCCTGATAAGGAGATTCTAGCTCACGGGGGATTTGATTCTTTTGTTTGGATACAATTAGCCTTTGTGCCAGACTCATCTTCTTGTTGGTTCCAAAGCTGCAGGGTTTCATAAGTTTAAAGGGAGTATTTAGTTGTATTCATAAAAACTGGTGTGGGGAAGTTTGTTTTTTGGGTGGTTTTTTTTTGTTGTTTTGGTTTGTTTTTGGTTTTTTTTTTAGCAAAACATTGAATTATTTTCTTTTCTTTAAACCCACCAAACTCTTGTGGTACTGTGCAGAGCATCACCTGATGAAAAGGCTGCCAGTGCTGGTGGTGTAAGGAAGTCAGGCCCTGTGCCAACCTTTGTGGTTAAGTTGATGTGATGTGAACAACTCTCTGATGTTCTTTGTGCAGCCCTTGGCACCTCTGTGCAATCAGCAGACTCCTTTTCTAGAAAAACTTGAGAGTTCCAGTAATTCACAGTCAATGAACACCCACTGATGGTGGTGCTTTTCATTCCTTGCTTTGAATAACTCTGCAGCCCACAGTTGCAAGTGAATATGAGGATATTTTTAGGGGACTATAGCAGTGCAAAAAAAACCCAAAACACTTCTATTAGCAAAAGTGGCCAGAAGGAAAAGTCCCCTATTTATATATATTTATTCATAGTTTCTAGAAAGCTGAATTCTGTCCTACTTTCCTACACACACACTTTGGGAAAAGCTAGGAAAACTTTCTTCCATTATCAAGCTGTTTGCTTTCCAAACATTTCTAATTAATTCTGTCAAGGACAAATTCCTAAGATTTCACCAAACAGCCTCAGCTCCTCTTTTTTTCTCTGTGAATCCAGATTTTATTTTAGAAAGCTCTTCAAAATAAGCCAGAATTGGTTAGGGTTAGGTTTTAGAGGAAGGCAGGCACTGGAGCTATGTGCAGGCAGGGAGGATTCACTAGAAATCTTCCCAAGAACAAGGGAACACTTTGCTTTGGATCAGGTTGGTTTGTGGGCAGTTATTTCAGCCTCTCCCACTCTGCTCCTGCAGTTTGAATTGATGCTGGGTTGGGTTTTTTTCATTCCCTCATGAGCTGGCTGTGTCACTAGCACATCACAACTCCTGCTTCCCACCCCACTGCTGGGAGGGGAACTCCCAGAGCTCCCCCCCCGTGCTGTGATCCTGGGACACTGGCTGCATCCTAGGGTGGCTGAGGAGTCTGTTGAGGTGGGCTCAGGATGGGTTGCTGTCTGCTGCTGAAAGGTGTAATACCAAAAATCCATTTGAATGTGACAATTGATTTTCCTCCCTGAAGTTTGATGTGGTTGTCAGAGCCTGAGATGATGTTCCTGTGATTGCTCTTTGTACAGCCAAAGCAAAGCCACAGAGCAGAACACAATCAAAACATCCCCTGGAAAAAAAAAATTGCCTCCTCTTTGTAAAGAATGTGGGAAATGAAATGCTTCAGAGATTTTCCTTTCAGCTCTAGGGTTTGGTACAAGTGACCTACAGTGAGGGGAGGACTTCTGCTTCCATTTCCTTATATTCACAAGGAAGATGGAGATTATTATCAATTTATATATGCATGTTCTCCTATATTATAAATGGAGATTTTTTTTCTGCCCTGAAGACACTTAATCTTGAGTAATTCAAGTTAAATCCTCTCAAAAACACAGTGGCAAAAAAAATATTTACCAAATATGTTCAACAGTTTATTTTTAGTCAATGAAACATGTACAATTAACTCTTTGGGGGAAATACAGCAGTTTTACAGAGTCCAGTAGCATTGCACAATGGATATTATTTCAATCCCTTAAAAGCTCATGAACAGAACCAGAGATAATCAAGCATCTCTTTACCTGGTATTTCTGAGATTAAATGAAAATGAGAGTAGGAAAGTATCCAGCACCTCTATCCTTTTTCTGCCCTTTTTATATATACCAAGAAAAAAAAAAAAAAGAAATAGGGTGAGCAACAGGAATTGTTTTAAAATAAAGATTCCCACCCTTAAAATTATTTTTTGAACTGTCAGCTTACAAAATGGTTTAATTTACATATTGCAAAATTCTGTGCACTCTGCTGCATTTGCATCTGCAATAAGCACATTAATTCTAGTGCAATTTCTTCTCCGATTTTAAAAAGTAATAAGAGCAGGATTGGGGCTGGGATTGTAGTGTAACTAGTTACCTACACTGGGCCTTTATTTTTCCTCTTGAAATAAAGAGTGGGAAGTCACTCTGATGCTCTGAGCTGGAGAGAAGCCAGCTGGCATGTCCATACCTATCCATTGGCTAAATAAATCCAGTGTCATTAAATCCTTCCCTGCAAATAGAAAATGGTAATTATTTCATTATCTCCTGCTCTTTGCCAAGGCAGGAATCCTGCTGGGATCCTCATGCCACTCCCCACACAGACTGGTTTCTTACCAGTCACACCTGCCTGACTTCTCCTGGGTGTCTAAGAGTCCAGATAAAAGGATATCCAAGTTCCAAACTATTCAAGATTTCATTTAATAATGCAGGGCTTTAGCTCTTTGTAGGGAGAAAGCAGCAGGATTTGGGTGTCATGAGTTCTGCAGCTGCAGGATCCATCCAGGCTGTGCCCCCTCATGCTCCAGCTCTGCTCATCAGAAGGGTGGCTCAGATTAATTCAGGAGATCTTTCCATTCCAGTGTTTTCCAGCTCAGATGGTTTCTTGCTCCTAAATCCACTGAGTGATTGCTCTGCCAATCCACCACCAGCTCTGAGGCTCTGCCATCCATAGGTCAGTCCACCTAGCTCACCCTTATCATCCTAATCAGATGCCATGACACTTGTTTGGTGTTTGAAACACCATCTAAGCAATGGCATGGGGATCTTGGGATCCATTCTGCTCTCAGTCACTCAGCTGTGCTCAGAGAAGGGAAAAACCTCCTTTTGCAAACAGCTGCTTCACACTTTCCCTTAATGCTTCTCACTTTCCCTTCACGTTTCGGAGCCTGGCAGCTTCTCTCTGAGCAGCAATACATAGGAGAGTGTTTAGCTCAGCCAAGCTTTAAACTGTTTGTTTCCCCATAAAAGCATAATTTCAGGAATCCTTGGGTCAATTGTTTGGTGCCACGTGGTTGGAAGGGCCCAGGGTGGCTGTAGGAGGGCATGGTGCCAGCCCTACATCCCAAGGAGTGCAGAGGAGTTTTATTGTGATACAGTACATCAGGAATTGTCTTTTTTTCTCTCCCAGAGGTTCATTAGTCTCCAGTGATAGATGCTGCTTGATTCTTGCCTTTGAAAGAACTATGTCAAGGGGATAATTCAAGCCACTTCTCACCCAGATACTTGAACACGTTTCTCCTTCATTTCTCTGCCAAGGAATATTAGCTCAGGGTAACACCTACTGACTTTAGCTACTACTGCTGTGGGGTTTTACCTCCCAGTCATAAAGGTGAATGCCAGAAATAGCCTTTATGCAACAAAACCCTAAAATGCATGGGGTGGGTGATAATTTGCCTTGACCATCAGGCTAATTTAAAATGCCATCAGCTGTAACTGGGGTGTTTCTTCACTATATCCACCCAAGATGTTCACCACCCCCATATTCTGTGAGCCTGCTCTTGACTATGGCAAATTTAATATCTTCTACTTAACTGGTTTCAAGGAACCTTGCAATATTTGCAGATTATCAATGTCATCTTTTCCTGCTGCTTATTCCTCATTTGCAATTATAATAATCCATGATATTTCAGCCATCTCCACAGCAACTAATTATGATGGCAGAAATAGACTGCCATGGATTGCTATTATGCAACAGAAATAAGTGAACTTTCACAAAAATAAATCATCCACATCTTACTGATGTAAAAAGAGACCAGGATAAAGTTAGAACAGAAGAATATTAAGGTAGAGTTAATCATTAAATTGCATTATTTCCTCACTTACATCTGGATTTTGTAGCTACTTCATGAATATTTTAATTGATGTCTTTAAAACAACATAATGGCATTTTCATAATCTTCAGAAAAAATATTTCAAGGTAGTGTCAACTTTTATCAAACTTGTAATTATCCATGGAGCAGTGACTCTGTGGTTCTTTTGTGAAGCATTAGCCAATATCTGCAGAACAGCTCAACTTCATTCTCTGTTAAAAAACCATCTACAGTCAGGTCATTACCCAGCACTGGGCAGAAATTCAGATTTCAGCTTCACCTTCACATGCTGCAGTGTCAGAAAGCAATCAATAATCATTCACATTTGTCCAACATGAAATGCAGCACTTGCATTTCCTACATCTGAAAGAAATAAAAATGAAACCCCCCCCCCCAAAAAAAGGTCTTTGCTTTCTCTGGAATTAATGAATGAAAAATCCTCAAGCCACAGGAGCTTGTAAGCTGCTTTTGCAAAGAGAAGTGAAACCTGGACCCATTTTTGTAGGTAAAGATGCTAAGACATTGAACTCTGGATTACTTAACAGGTCTGATTTAATCATACAAGAAAACTCCCCTGACATGCATGGTAAGGAGATAAAATTCAAGTTCCTTTCAAAGGCAAATGAGATGCCTTTGCCTATTTCCCCCCAATTAGATAATTGAATGCTGTGTACAGTTCTGTGCACTGGGATTGAGGGTGTTTTTTCCCAATTCATTAAACACAGCCTCCCAAGATAAATACACTCAAGGACAGACACAGGAGATCAAACCAAAGTCCATGTGGCCCAGGATCTTTTGCAGTGAATAGGTTGGTGAAGGTGTGTGCCAGGAGCAGGGTAAGGATGTGTTTATCTGCCCAGCCCCAGAACAGATCAGCCTGTGGCACTCAACAATTCACCAGCCCAAAGCTGCACCCAAATTCAGGAGCCACGTGTGGATTTACCATCCATCACTGTTCATCCCCCATTGCAAACTGTCACCAGTGCACCCAGTATGGATCTCCTGCACTTCACTCCACAGTGACTCTGTCCTCAAAAGCACCTTTTTTGTGCTGATGCCCCCTGATCATTTTCTTGGGCGCTCTTTGTTTCTTGCCTGAGAGCAGGAGCTGACATTGCTGCACTCACTGCTAAAGCCCCTGTGGCAGCAGCTCCCTGCCAGCTCTGGGTGCAGAGTGGGTGCTGTGGGGATGCTTTGAAGGGCTCTGCCAGGCCAAGGGAGCCCTGCCTGGCTCAGCTCCCAGCACAGGGAATGTGGGATATCTGCACTGATGTTGGCCATGCTGTTTTCCCTGTTGCTTTTCCTTCAGGGAACCATCTGGTTGATGCAGAGCACAGCCCAGCTGACAGTTACTGTGTGTTTTTGTGAGTAGCAGGAGACTACAACCTTGGTATAAAAGAAAAGGTGACCAAAAAAATAAAGGCAGTTTCACTTTTCCTCTTTACTCCTCTACACGATGCCTTTAATAATTCTTCTGTTTTTCCACAACTTTGTTAGTGCTCCTGTATCTTTCAGGAGATGGATAACTAGATGTGTTAGCTGCAGACTGCTACACTAGCACAAAGCTGCTGTATTTATTTCCTAATAATTGCTAATTTCTGGTTTACTGCCCCAAGCATGAAGACATTTTCAGAGGAATTCTCTGCAGAGTTCCCAAGTGCTGTCTCTGAGTGGGAGTGACTAACTCAGCTCTGATTGTCTACAGTTAGGGCTCCTTTTCCCAAATGCCTTTTTTGCTCTTATCAATGTTGAATTTTGCCACACATCATTTAGTATCACTAGATATTTTGTGGCTCTGCAATCAACTTTGAATAGAAGCAGCAGATGCTGTCAGCTCCCTAGTGCCAGCCTTTCCAGAGGGTGTCTTTGTGATGGAGAGAGCAGGTGGTTCCACATCCCTCTGGTGTAGGGATGGGACACTCCTCCTGCTCTGCTGTACATTAGGAAAGCACCAGAGGATGCTCATCCTTACCTCAAGAAATGTTCATTCTTCCTGTGAGCTCAGTGTTAAGGTTTTGGGACCCTGGAGGCACTAACATGGATCAGAGCATCTCCATTCATTGATTTCCATGCCTCAAACCCAGGATGATTCTTCTCCCATCTCTCTCTCCTGCTCTAGGTCTCCTTTCTCTAGCTCTGTTCCTAGACTGGTGTTATGGAAACTAGGCTTACTGGTCTGGAATTCATGTTGTCATTGTGAACTTCTAAAAATAGCAACTTTCTCTCTGCCACCTCCCACTTTTCACTCCTGTTTAGATTCTGTGCCACACTTCCTAGTTCCTACTTGATTTCCTGAGAAATTCTGGGAAGAAGACTTCCTGATCTTGGCACTTGGCTCCTCTTCAACTTATTGATTTCTTTGAAAAGTTCTCCAAGTGACACTTCACTGAGGAAGATTCTCAAAGCTACTTTAAAGAAGATTTTCACTCTGAGATGCTGCTGAAGCTCTTGAGGGTCAGCACTGCTGGGAAAAATATTTGGCTTGTTTACCAGCCTTTTTCTGCTGGGTAATTTGCTTTTAACCTTAGATCATCTATGAATATACCATTTTTCTGTTTGGTTTTCTACACATTGAACAGATATTAAGTTCTGGACAGCAAGGACACTGGAATACTGAGATATTCCAGAGAATATTGTAGCTTGAACTGCTGTCAGCTTCCAAACCAGACACTAGACTTGCTCTGGATGCTAAGACTGGTATTAAAACCACTTTGCAGTTCTCTCAGTGCTAAGTCTGTACCAACCAGCTGGTTGTTGAACAACCTGGAAACACCATCCAGGGAGAACTGCTGGATGATGTGACAGCTGCAATTCAGGAATCTTCTGCTTTTGGAGGACGTGTCTGTTGCTTTGTGATTCACTCATTTCTATAATCAAGCATTCCATGAATGATTTCCTGTCTGGCTCTGTGCTGAAGGATTGGTGCCAGTTCATTCAGTCACAAATGCATGTTTAATTTGTGTGTGCTCACTTGAGGTTTTCTGGGTGTGCAGAAGCAGTGATGGTTTCCAGGAAGTGTTTCAGATTCTAATGGTTTCTCTCAGAAAGGTGCTAAGCCACCTTCAGAGGCAGGTAGGTGTTTGTTAGTTGCAAGCTGAGCTTTGTAACATCCATTTTCACTAGGTGTACAGACAAACACACACCATTAGCTGCTTTGTGTGGCTATTTGGGAGGCTGCTGGCTGCTAATTATTCCAGTGGAAGAATATGTAAATTACTACAAGAGTGTTCTGTGTGACATGCACACTTGGGGTAACGTGCAGGTGTGTTTTGAGTTCTCCCAAATCCTCACCTGGTGAAATAGAAGTGTCCAGCAGCTCAGGCTTCCTTCACTGGAGCCCAGGTCAGATTCTTAGGTCAGTTCTTAGGCAGTCATGTCCCCTGGCTGTGAGCATCAGGCAGTGTGTGTCTGTAAAGTCACAGGGGCATGGCAAACCTGAGCTGGAAAAGCATCCAACACAGCAGGTTGCTGTCACCATAGAATGAATTGTGCTGCTTTGTTTTCTTCTGTCAGCAGGGAGATCTGCCAAGCCATCAGCCAAGGGGCCAAACACTGACCAGTAGTTTGGTTGCCATCTCCTGCTGCTCTGGCCAAGCATTGCTCCTCCCTCAGCAGTTCTCTTGGTTCTATTTGAAGTTTCCCCCCTCTTTCTACCCCAAGAAAACTGACTCCTTCACCCTCCAAAAGTTATGCTGGCGAATCCAGTTTCCTGACATCTGCTAGACTTGTTTCTGTAAACTCTGCTCTGTATTTTGCCATCTGGATGTGTTGTCTGATGAGCAGCAAATCCAAAAGCAGCAGCTTGCCTGGTTATTTATATCCCATGTGTAAACTGTGTTCTGGAGAGAGTTCTGTTCAGCTTCAGAGAGTTGCAGGAGTCATTCTCTTATCCTAGCAAAGCCCACCATGCAGATGCTTTGGCTTTGCTTTGAGGAAGGTCCTTTGAACTGTTATGCAGGAGAATATTGCAAAGAGACAGTTCTGATACTGCAGATGACACTGCAGTTCCCTGCTGCACTCTCATCTGGCTGGGTTCTGTCTTCTCAGGGTAAGGAAAACACACTGCAGATACCTCACCCAGCTCTTTGCTGATTTGCTTTCAGCATAGCTGTTGTTTGGTGTACATATGGAAATCTGAGGTGCCTACAGTGAGTTGAGTCACTTGGAAAAAACAACTGCTCCTTAGGATGCAAATCTGATGATGATGTTCCTACATATTTCAGACATCATCACTCATCTGGTTGCAAAGGCTTGAAGCTCAGAACCCCTTGCTTACTGTGTCTTTGCCACTGCAACTTCTGCAGGAGCCTGGAGGAGAAACCATCATTTCATTTGCTGGTTCTCCATGGGAGAACCTGCATGGATCTCCTCTCACAAGGGTGGCATCAGCTGCCTTCTGCTGGCACTTGGCTCCCTTGCAGTCAGCACAGTGGTGGGAATGGCTGTGCTCAATTTACCTTTCATCAACCTAGAGCTACTTAAGGTACTGGTAGCAGTGTGGACTTCAGCATGGGCTGTTCTAACCTGCCAGGTTTCTTACTTGGATGAAAGCCTTCAAGGAAGTCAGTACCACCCCCTCATTACTGGTTTTGATGCCTAAATTACAGATCCTCAGGACGCCCAGGGTATGGCTTTCTGGGCTGCAATCACACTGTAATTGCAGAGCAGGTGTTCTCTAAGATATGCTGTGTTACCTTGCTGCAAATTTCTTTAATTAAGCTTCAGAGGCTCATTTTTCATTAAGTTGTGGAAAGCAATACTTGTCAGTGGCTCAGTTTTCCAGTTCTTGACCTAATATTACCTGGGAATTTGTGCAGACACTGTGTGGCAGGACAGAGGGATGAATAGGAGGAAATTTCCTCCATTTTTTCAATACTCTGGTCAGCTTTCTGAATTTCACCCCAACCTGCAGGACAGTACTTCTGGAGTGTGACAAGAAAAGCAATTGTGTTGAAAGGAGATGGAAATGCAAATCTTTCCCAAATCCCACATTCATTGACACAGGGAAGTTCTGATTTGCTGTTTATTAGCTGGGCAGTGTCTACAGTCTTGTTTTCACACCCATTTCCTTTGATGATTTTTGAACACACACCTTTTGTTATACTTGTCAAGATTTCTTGGTTTATCTCCCATTTTCATGTATTCATCTTCTGCAGCCTTGCTCTGCTTAGCCTGTGAAATCCATTATGTTGGGTTTCTTTGGATCTAGCTTGAATTTTAAATCTTTGAAGCAAGGCAGCTTCTTTGATTGCATTTTTTTCACTCCTATATGAAAAAAAAATATATAGTCCATCTGCTCTTGGCTTTAGTTTTCTGATTTCTTTAGTTCAGTTGCTTCTCTTAATTATGGTAGAGTTGCTCAGATTTTCTTGCTCTGCCTTTCCTTGTGTTTGCTGAATTCCTGTTTGTGTGCTGGGTTTGGGTTGTGTGACTGTTGTGACCTTCTTTGCTGAATGTGCTTTGCCATATTTTGTTTAGCTCTTGCAATTCCATGTTTACAGGTTTGACTTTGCATCCATTTTCCTCCCAGGTCTTTCCTCTGGCAGATTGTATAGAATGATCAGTATAAATCCAGAGCTTTCTTCAGGCTGATTTCAGCTTCTTCTCCTGTTTTACTTTCCCCCTCACTAGGGGAGGATTCAGTTTTTATCTGTAGTTACCAAGCGTGACAACTGTTACACTTCCTAAACACTTCTAGTCACTAAAGAGGGATTTTTCATTCTTAGGTGAGAAGAAAAGGCAGGACGTGTCTGTTTTGTCTTCCCCTTGGTTTCAAGCAGCAACATGACAAAGGATACAGGTTTAGATGCAGGTTGGAAGAGTTCATCTGAGATGTTTAGAGCTCAGGGAGAAGGGTGGGAGGGACAGAAAGGTCACAGTCCTGAGTCCATCAGCACCTCTTTGGCTGGTTAATGGAGCAGCAGAAGCTCTGGGCATGGCAGCAGTGGGGAGCTTCACCCCCTCAGCTGGAGGAGCAGCCCAGTCCCTGCCATCACTGAGCACAGGTAGGGGAAAGACAAAACTGTCCTTGATTTCCAGAACAGAGGGGCAGGAAACCCTTCCCACCCTGTCCAGCCTTCACTGATCTTAATGGCTCTGCCACAGAGCAAAGCTCAGAGGGGTGCTGCTCCTGAGGGACGAGTTCAAAACACCAGCTCAGAAAACATTAACAAAAACATTTCCCACTGTTTCTTCATCAGGGCTTAAAAGCAGCAGCGTCCTGCAGAGCACACTGGCAAAAGCTCTACCCTCAGACCATCAGATACACGTGTGCTGTGAGCTCCTAACTGAGAGGCTTGGGGAGAATGAATTAATTTGTGAAGGTAGCCAGGTTCTGGCACAAGCAGACTCCATAAATAGAGCTTAATGCTTATTGCTAATCTCCTGGAAGATTGTACAAGAGAAAAAAAAAAGGAGGTTAATCACCAAGGAAAATCGCCAGTGAAGTAATACATCTTTTGTTAAATATTAATTATATTTCATTTTTTCTCCATCACAGTATTTACAAGGTTCTCGTGAACCCAGGATTAATCCAGAGGTTTTTATTTTATGCTCTGCTGTGAATGGATCCCTTCTCAGTGGAGTGTGAATGAAATTATTTTGTATCAGCTTTGTGCTGGAAGAGAAAATCCTTCCTGAAGGAACTGGCAATCTCTGCCAGAGAAACCCGGACCGAGTGAAACATTCATTGTCCAGGCTGTTAGATTTTAATGTGGTTTTATCTAAAGTGTTTACAATATTTATTTTCCATTGCATCCAGCAGCACCATAGCAGTTTATGCACTTAAATATACAAGACTTGTTTGGGAGGAAGATTTGTCTTAAAGGAAGGCAGCATGTTCCATACTTTGAGTATAACATCTGTTATTATCATTCAGTGCTGCTCTTAGCCCAGCATGCCCTTCCTCTAAATATCTTATTAATTAAACTGGCTTAGCAGGAAAATAATTAATACTTTAAGTCCTGTACCTACTTAGAAAGGATTTAGAAACTGAAAAAAAAAATTGTTTTAGTCTGAGCTTCAAACTGGCAGCATGTGGTTTGCTTTGGTTTTTCATTCTTGAGCAGAAGCAGATTATAACTTAAGAGAGTATTTGAAAACCCTGTAAATCAGTTTGATTCTGAGACCTTTAAGGTTCATCAAAGTCCAGCCATCCCCCAGCACTGCCAGGGCACCACTGCCCCATGGCCCTCAGCACCACAGCTCCAGAGCTTGGAAACCCCTCCAGGGATCACAGGGACTCCACCCCTGCCCTGGGCAGCCTGAGGCATCCCTGGACAATCCTCAAGGGGACACATTTTTCCTAATATCCAAACTAAACCTCCTCTGGTGCAACTTGAGGCCATTTCNTTCCAAAACCATAACCCCAGCTCATTCTCCAAGTGCCTGTGCTCCTTTGGCTGTCCAGCAGGTTACACCCTCATGCTCCAGAGAAGCCTCTTTTGCTTTAGATCTTTCTTGGGCAGACTGGAGCTGCTGCATCCCAGTTCGTGTGTGTGTGTGTGTGTGTGTGTGTGTGTGTGTGTGTGTGTGTGTGTGACCGGGGAGCATATGGCAGGAGCAGTTTGTCCTTGACTCTGTTTCTGGCAGGCAAGGGCTGGTTCGTGGCCGAGCGCCGTCGCAGCCGCTCCTGCAGCGCTGCCCAGTCCCTGGCTTGCTGGGCTGCAGCTCTTTGCCCAGATGAATGTCCTTTGGGGTGTTTTGGCTAATTGGACATCGGTTTAATTACTGCTGAACTAAACTAACAGGAAATTTCTGGCCGTTGTTTTGCCCCCCTGGGTGACCACAGGCTCCAAGTAGGAAAGGCAAGACACGGGCTGTGCAGACCTGGTGTAAATTGCAGGGGTTTTCTTAGAGTTCCCTTCATTTACACCTTTTTAGGGGAAAACACCTCTCCAGGGAGGAGAAAGTTCTTTGTTTGCACTGCCCCAACTGCCTCTGTCTGCTCTCACTGGAATTAGTGGCAAACAAACCCTAGCTTCAGGACAGCAGAGGTTCTCTCTGCAGCCCAGAGACAGTCCATGGCCACACATGGTCACTGGTGTGACCTTCCTTACCTTTCCCTCTCCAGCTCCTGCACCAATGGCCTCTCTGTCCCTTTGCTGTCTCTAATTCTCCACAGAAATGCTGGGGTCATGTCAAGCAATGGGAGTGTGGAGGTGCCCTGCAGGCAGGCAGTCCATAGCCACTCCTGGCAGTAATGGCCCTGCCACAGCAGCAGGCAGATTCCAGGGACTGCCAGCAGCCTTTATTTTAAGATGCTAATTTGCCACTGACTTCAGAAGGAGAAAACCTATTTTTTAAATGCCTTAAAAGGCCTTTTAAAACAATAATTTCCCTTCTTTCTGTTTACATTGATCTTTCTTCTTTGCTTTCAGCTTTGGAAAGAAAAATATCAATGAGGCAAAGCAGAGAGGAGCTTATAAAACGGGGAGTGCTGAAAGAAATTTTTGATAAAGGTAAGTGTTGTTCTTTTCACAATGTTACACTGACATCCTCTATGGTTTTGTGCCCTGATACTACATTATTATCACACCAGGAGCTGGGAATACAGTGCTGAACTGCAGGACTGTGCAGAATAAAGTCTCCAAACATCCGTTTGGATTTCACTGTGGGCTGGCGCTCACTGTTGGATACGTGTGGTAGTTACCTGGCAAATAATAATGAAAACTAATCAGAAATGTAAAACAGTAGAAATATGAATCACAGCAGCTGGCAGCAGTAACTCACTGCAGAGCAGCAAGAGAGGGAGTGGGTCCTTGGCTTCATGTGTCACCATGGTCTGGTTGAGTCTCTCTGGGGTCAACTCTTGTAGAAAAGGGAAATGTTTAATAATTATTATTATTATTCCTTATTCAGGATAATTAGTTTGTTGAGATGGTCATGGATTATTCATGCAGAACACCATTGTTTTACCAGCACCAGTGTTTTACACTGGTATTGCAGTATATCTTTGACATCTGTGACCTATGTGTCAGTCTTTAACCACAGCTTTCATTTCTTTTCCTTCTTCCCTTGTCAATAACTAAGAGAATGAATTCAGAAAAGTATATAAAGACATGCAAAGGTGCCTCTGAATTTCAATAGACCATATCCATATCCTTTTAAGCCTTATTAATTCAAAGTCTAAGAGTCCTTAAGAATACCAGAACAACACCTGCTAGAAGTCCAGAGAAGTTACAAACTTTCACTGGTATTAGAAGCAGGGACTACTTCATAACCTGGAGCATTTAAATCTGCTACTGACTTTTTGAGTCTAGCTTACTGGGAATTAAAAAAATTTACTCATCCAAGCTGTTGGGTTTTTTTTTTTAAGTGAAAAAAAAATCAGAAGCATTGCAAAACCAAACAAATATGCTGCTTGACATGAGGTGTCACAGTTTTTACCTGTTCTATATTTTAGATACTTCTAATCCTTTAGATCTCACACCACCAGTGCCCTCACTACCTCCTGCTGGCTTGCAAAGTCATCCTAGATGCAACTTCAGGGCAGAAACAACTCCTGGCAAAAGATTTGCCATTCTCATTGCTTTGGGTTGTCCACACTTTGCCCTCAGGCAGCTGCTTTCTCTCCTACACACACCTAAGAGCATCCCCAGGAAAAAATCTTTTCCTGTGCAGCCTGACCCTGCCCTCCACATTACCCCTTTGTCCAGCATATAATACTCTGGTTTCTAATCTTCTGTGTCATCTTGTGAAGCATATGCCAAGCTGTCTAGAGGTTCCCATCTGAAAAAAAGAAGTTGGCTTCTCTGTGTAGTCATTTTTCAGCTTTTCATGTCAGTAAAAGACAGTGTGAAACAGGCTGCTTGATCCCATTTCCAGTGCAGGGCACAGAGCTGCTGAAGGGGAATCTGCAGTGCACAGCAGCTGGACATCCTAGTGCTCTGCATTATTTCCTGCTGCCTGCAAACACAGGGAGCTGAGAACTGATACCTCTCCTTGAAAGAAAGAAGTAGGGCAGAGCAGAAAAATAGCAGCAGCAGCTGAGTAGCTTTGGTGATCCAAGGATATGAGTAAGGCAAGATGTGTAGAGCAAAAGCAATATTTCCTTCAGCACTGTAATAACCTGAGAGTGATTCTAAGAAAGGATATTATATCTCCCTGTGAACCTGAAGTGGAAGTAACATTTTCTGTGTAATTCCTGTTAGGTAATCTCTGATCCTTCAAGACTTTAGCACTCCAGAGCAGAAAGCTTTATTTGATAATGGTGGCACCTTCTGTGCCAAGAGGCATTTAACAAGGACAGGAAGTGTAGCCATAATGTGAAATCTCTTTGTTTTCCAAGAGGTGGACAGAGCAGACAGAATCACCCTGTGAATCATTTTGCCTTTTTCTGTCTTCAAAATAGCTGTACAGATCAAAGGAACCTTAGTATGGCTAGACTGACCCAAGCACAAACATTCTGAGGCTTGCCCTGTGCTTGGGAATGGTTTGGTCATATCTGCTGTGTTGAATAAAAGAGAATTAGCTTGGTTGTTTGCCTGCTGTTTCAAATGACACTGCCCTGTTTGCTTCAGGATTTGCTGGCTTTTCAGAGGACTTTGTGTCCTCCAGCAGGTGCAAGTTAGCAGAGCACAGTGAGTCATGGTGCTCACACATGAGAGTCACAGTGTTTGGGAGGCAAGAAATGTTTTTATCACTTCAGTGACCACCACACTTAGGGAAGTGAAAACCCTTCAGACTGAACTGCAGAGCTCTTCCCTTGGCAAGGGACAGGCTCTTGACCATGTCAGTTTCTTTCATCTTCTATTTCCAAGGCTCTGTGACTTGAATCTTCTGAAAATGTAGGCAAAGGTTGGAATTTTTTTTCAAATACTCTGTACTTCTTGAATAAATAGTCAGGTGAAGAAGGATCTGATGAGGCACCTGCTGTTCTAATAGTTTGTGGGCAGGCAGTGCCAAAAGGTCAAAAATAACTTCCATCTGCAACACACAACTTACCACAGCATTTAGAACTCCTGTTTTTGTTCTACCATTGCTCCTGCACATGGAATCTTAGAATGTTTTGGGTTGGAAGGGACCTTAAAGATCATCTGGTTCCAACCCCCTGCCATGGATAAGAAACTTTGAAGGTGTCACCATCCCAAAAGCTTCTGTCTTTACAACTGCCCAATCTTCCATGGTGCTGGTCAAAGAAATTAATTGTAATATTTTGATACTGCTTTATCTGAATGTAGATGAGACTTCCTATAGTGAGACATTTCTGAACATTACAGTGTTTGCTTGCTTCAGAGGAGGTGGTACATTCCCTGGTTCTTCAGGGAAGCACAGTCTGTCTTCATCTTTTCTGCTTTCGTATTCTTATACTCTCTATCTAATCAAAATTATTAGTTTAGTCCCAAATTTCAGGTTACCTTAATCCTGACAGGATTTGGCTGTTATTGCACTTAGGTGGCAAGGCAGGTTTTGTGGCAGTTTGTGAGCTTAAGTTTGAAGCAATGGCTTTGGTCATTCAGCAAGGATGAGACTGAGAGCCAGCTGTGCTGCAGTGGAGTCAGTGGTTGAAAGGTGTAGAACTCCCCCAAGGCAGGGGGGACATCCATATATCTACATATCTCTTTGGATTCCTTTGCCATTGAGAGCACTTTATTGGCCAGGCTTACTCAAGAGTACTTTCCACAACCCAAAGTGGAAAATAACTCATTATTTCCATCTCTCCTCATCATTTTAACTTCCATAGTCATTCATCTATGGAAGGAGCACAAGCGTGGCTTTTTTCATACACAAGGAGTTCCCTAGTCCAGGGTGTTCAGAGTGAAAAGACATGGTGAGGGGGCAGCAAGCAAAGCACTGCTGTGTGTCAGGCAGTGTGCTGTGCTGCAGGCTGCTTCACACCTGCCAGTCTGTAGAAAGGACCTGCAAGTGGAAATGGGAAGTGAGTTCAGGAGTACAAACCATGCTTAGGGGTTTGAACATCTCATCTGTGCTTTTCTGGGCCTTTGCTGTTATCTTCACATGCAAAAGGGAATCAGAGCATCTGAGCAGAGTCCTCTGCAGCAGAGTTTCCTCTGAAGTGCTGTTTCTTCAGGGACTTCAGGTGCCTCCTGGGTAAGAGAAGAGCAGCCTTCATGTGCTCCAGTTGCTGCAGAGGTTCAGCTACTCCAGTCCCATCCCAGTCCAACATTATCAGAGCTCCTGGGTTTAGAGAAAGTCATTCTCCACTAAGCAGGAGCAGCCTCTGGAAATACAGCAAAGGATTTAGCAAAGGGGAGAACAGAAGATAACATGTTATCACTGTCTAAAACTTAACTTTTAGCTCATAATTCCTGAATACTTATCCACGTATAAGTAATAATTGCATTACCAGGATTCTTTTCACTTGCATGTCAGCTACCCAGAAGAGTTTTTAGTACTTTAAAAATAATAAGTAATTTGCCTTTTATATCTGGTCGTCAGGCATATCTCTGATCCAGGATTAATTCACACTAAGATATTCTTCACTCCACACATTATTTTATCTCCATCTTTGATCTGCTTGCTATAGTTGAGCAGCTCCCCATGTAACTCTTCTTTAAGCTGATTTAGGGTGTGTATTTCAGTCATGATTCTGTGCCATGTTTGGTGATTTCAGTCAAGTCCAAGGACAAGATTTAGAGTCTAAACAGAGTGGAGATATTCAGAGGTAAGATGAAAAGAGGCTATGCTGTCAGGACAGAGAGCTGTCATGCTGGTTATTATGACAAAAAGCAAAAGCCAAGATTTTATCTCACATTCTTTGCAATCCTAAACCTTCAACGGGTCATTTGAAGCTGTCTTCTTAAATCATGCTGAATAGACCTCGTGAAGTGCAGAGTGCACTCAAGACAGTAAGATTTCAAGGTGCTCAGAGTGTTACAACAGGCATCCTGCTTCATTAAAATTGTACAGACATCCCTCCAAAAAAGAATTTTTACTGATTTTATCCTGAGTAGCTTTTGGCCGCTCACAGTTACAGACAAATTTAGTCCTGCACTGCACTAATGAATTTTGCTGGGCACAGTCACTGCCTTTCCTTCCAGAAACAGCTGCTCTGCATAAGAAACAGTTAAAGTCTTTGATGAACCCAGGTAACTGAGGCACCTGCAGCCCTATCCCAACCATTTATCCCATGTGGAAAGGGAGACAGAGTGAGCACAGAACACAGGGTGCTTCCACCCACACAGCTGTCAAAAACCACTCAGCTTCAGTCCTTCCCAAACTGTTGTTTGATTTTAGGGATAGAAATGGGTTTGTATGGAATGGCCACAGCAGTTGGAAGGAGACTGTGCTGCCAAGCTTTCAGTTGTGATGGATGTTGCCACCTTCCAGCCAGCTCAGTTGTTTGCTCTGTGGCTGTGGGCAGGGTTTCAGAGCAGCCTGACGTGGCCATGGACCATGACAGCTCCCTAGGGCTTCAGAAAGCCTCCAACTAAAACAAATCTAGACCTTGGTATTGCTGATCATTCCAGAATAAGCAGGAGACCATCTCCTCTCTCTCTGTGGAGAAGCTTTAAAGGCAGACATGTCATTCTGAATACTTGACAGTGCATGGGCTTGTTCAGTGCTGTGTGCTGATGCTTACATGAGAGGTATTTTTTTCTCTTTGGATACTGTTTTCCAAAGTAGTTTGTACATCTTAGCCCTGAGAGGGGAAAAATGAACTCACTTGAACAATGCACAGCTCTGCTCCTGGCACATTGAGCAGTAACGTGGCTATTCAGATGTGCCCAAAAATCAAGAACTAGATTCTGAAATCCTCAGTTTGACTTAAAAATATAATTTAAATGCATAGTAAAATTAGATTCCATTTATTTCCCTGCTGTGGTTTTTAGCCTTATGGGTCACATTGCAGTTATATTTTCAGGCTTCCACTCATAACCATAGGGGCTGAACACTTTCCTTTGTAAAATCATAATTGAGATATCCATGTAGTCATTGCCTCCAGGTACCAGAGTGCTGTGCATAACAAGTTCAGAGATAAAAATCACAGGGATTGACAGCATGGAGAATGAGCTGATCCCTTGCTTCTGCTCTTTATTATTTCTACTGTGAAGTGGTGTTTGATAGGAAAGAAACTACCAGCTGCTGTTACAGAGATTTTGCTCAGATAGAGGAGAGATTATTAATAACTTTAAGAACAGGCTTTATAAATGGATTGTACTATATCCTGGTATCAAGACCTTACACCAGGCAATGATAAAAATTATTCTTTCCCTTCTTTAAAATCTTGATGCTGTGATGTTTTCCTTTGTGTCTAAAAGAGGGACATGCTTCTGTGATTTTAATTCTGCCCCTTATAGCGTAATTGGTGTAAGGGAAGAGAATAATAATTATTGTTATAAAAATAATATAAATTCTATTATAAATTCTATACTGTGAGATATTCAAGGTGAGGTTGGACAAGGCTCTGAGCAGCCTGGTCTAGTTGAGGGTGTCCCTGCTCACTGCAGGGGGGGCTGCACTAGATGACCTTTGGAGGTCCCTTCCAGCCCTAGCCATTCTAGGAGTCTATGATTCTATTTTCTTAAAGAAAGCTCCATAGCTTCAGTTCCAGCCCATTCTTATTGCTGACTTCCCAGCTTCAGCAGAGACAAACAGAATTTGTTGCCCTGGGTGGGTCCACATGGCCCCCTGAGTGGAGGATGGTCAGGAACCATCCAGCTTGGGCCATGGATCATAATGACCATCCTGGGACAAGCAAAGGATCAACACAGATATTGGAAAGATCTTTCCCAAACCTTAGCAACCCCTTGAGGCAAGTGGAATTCTGTCAGACTGCCATGAAATTGCTGTAGACAGAACATCACAGTCAGGTATCTCCAAATACTGCTCTGCACAGGTTGTATTTTTGAGATTAAAACCTTATTGATTTTATCCTTATCTCTGTGTCTGCTGTGTACATAGAAGGTCTAGTTCAGGTTATTCATTTGCAAGCAAGCTGATGGAGATAACATATTTCAGTTTAAACCTTTTCTACATCTTATTTATGTTGCCATTCTGCTTTCCTCCAACTATGCACAGATGGGGAACTTTCCATACCAAATGAAGAAGGAGCTTTGGAGAATGGGCAGCCTCTGGGCTCTGGGCAAGTGCTGAGCTCCAGCCAGGTATCCCTGCCAGCCCTAGCAGAACTGGAGTCAGGTCCAGCACCTGGAGAACCCTGCTCATATGAGGTGCTCCCAACCACAGAGATCATGGATGGGACAGGTAACATCTTGTTTACATTCTGATGTATCTAAGCTGGTTTAATTAAGTTTATCACTTCTAACATTTGATGTGTAGCCCTGAGAAATCCTTGCTGAAAACAAAGGTCTTCTAGTGGAGAAGGAGGTGACACTAGAGATTATCCCAGGGTGCTCCATGGGAAACTTTGACTGACTTGCTGTTCAAGTGACCTCTTTGGAAGTAAGGCAATGTTCCTGCCCTCTGAGAACATTCAAGAGTAGCTCTCTGACTCTAGCTATGGCTCAGCTGTGCAAAGAGCTCTGGAGCAGAGAGCTGAGAACATTTTCAAACCCTAGGAGAAAAACATCATGCCTTTTAGCTGCTGTGTGGTGGTGGGTGATGTTCACACCACACATCTTTCATCAGCTAAGGGTGAGGCTCTCTGCACTTCTCCCCAGTCCAGGCAGAGACAGGGCCATGCTGGGTTAGCTCCTCCTTCTGATCACTTCATGCTGAGAGTTGTGGACGACAGTTGAGCGAGGAAAGGTGACAGGTAGAAGTGTTCATCCACCAGCCTGGGCAGCTGCACAGCCTCTGTGCAATGGAGTAGACCCAATGAGGTGCTTTTTACATGTATAGGATAAGTTTAGAGACCACCTGCTGACCTACCTGGTCCTGAGCAAGCTGTGTGACAGACTGTCTGAGATGGGACATTTTAAAGCTGTTGATTTGTGTTCAGGACATGGAAATACCTCCCAGCCTGGCCTAAGGGAGCTGGTCATGGGAAATGTGACTGCTGTGTTGATGTGTGTTACTCCTCCTTCTCCTCTCTCTCTCTCTCTCTCTCTCTCTCAATCTCTCTCTCTCCTTTCTCTGTGCTATGCTGTTTGCAATCTCTTGGTCGTTCTCAACCCATGGGGCTGCTCCTGGTCCCCCTGCTGCTGCTTTGCTTGTAACCTTGTTGAGTGTTGATGTGGTTGTGTCCTCCAGTGTCTGAAGAGAGCCCCACATCCAATGAATCCGGCGTCCTCCTGTCCCAAGATCCTACAGCTAAGCCAGTCCTGCTACTTCCCCCCAAAAAATCTGCTGCTTTCCCTGGAGACCATGAGGACACCCCAGTGAAACAGTTGTCCCTCCTCAAACAGCCCCCTGCCCTGCCTCCTAAACCCATTGCCAGGATTGCCAGCCACTTAACTGGTAAGTAGCTGTTCCTGGACCCTCAGCACCACTCTAGGAAAAACCTGCCCTTCCAGCAAGGTTCTCAGTGCCCTTCCTCCCTCTGTAAGGCTGTTTGCACCATGTTGTTGTGTGTACTGGAAATGTATCTGTGTTGTAGCAGGGATCACGAGGTGTTTTCAGGTTTCAGCTCCATCAGGGTTGCTCCAGGGCACTTCCCCTCTCAGCTGGAATTACCTGCCACTGCTGCTTCGTTCGTTTCCCAACCCCCCCTCACTCTCCTTCATCAAGGCTGAAATGTGACCACAGAAATGCAGGATGTGCTTTGATGGGAGAGGAATTCTCAGGAAAACACTAGAATCTCTTTAAATGCCTTCACTGAGAAATGGGGTGAGGGTTGAGAGTTTCGCTTTCTCTTTTTGTCCTTTGCTGCTTCTTGCCTCAGCTGCCACCTGGGCAGGTCTCCCTGCACACACCCTGGATCTGTTTGTCTTTTACTGACCCCCAATCCTTCCACAGGCTGTTCCATCCTGTGACTTCTTGCTATTTGGCTTCCCTGCCTAACTGCTGCCCCTTTCCACCCCTGCCCTGACTCCTTCCCTCCCCCTGGTGAGTCCTATGATGGGCAGCTCTGGCTCCCAGTGCCCAGGATTTTGGTGTCCCCCAGTTTCTGGTGCAGTTTCTCTCTCACTGAGTGGCAGCTGGCAACAGTGCACAATAGAGGCTCCTTTTTATTGTGTTCAAAGATGCTTTCACAAGTGTCCAGGCTCTTTGGGATTCAAAGCTGTAGGAACATGTGGAAGGAGGATCATTGGGTCTCCTATCTCCAGTCTCATTTAGACCACTGAAGCAAAGGGTGGCTACATGTAGAGACCAAAAAACCTCCTCCTGAATTCTTGCCTTCAGCTTTTGAATCATCTACTCATAACTGCAGCTGCCACCCAGGAGGCAGCACCTCAGAATCCTGTGTTCAAGAGGTGTGGTGCATTTCTGACTGGGGCAGCTACCAGTCTTCTCCCTGGGTCAGTCTTCTTCTGCTAATGCTGGCCTGAACTTTTCAGGGTGACATGAGGAATGCTCAGCTCACTTTAATACATTCTAGGTTGATTTTTTTCCTGACAGCTAATACCAGTTTTATTTGGGTTAAGAGCTCATTAGGAAAGAGCATGTTCTGGTTTTCTCTCGTATCTCTACGTAGTCTCTTTGTGTTTCTGTCTGGATGACCACACATTTTTGTGCTGTATAGTTTTGTTCATTTTATGTGAAATCTCTTGACTTTCTTTGCCTGCCAAAATCTACACATATTGGGTAATATTTTGCCTTGTATTACAAACTGAATGGGCAGATCCAAAGGTTGCAGAGTCAGGCAGCAGTATTACTGGCTTTAGGGGAGATCAAAACCAGCTTCCTATCATCTCCCACAACTCTGTCCCAGTTATAAGAAGCTGCTCAGAAACGAGGCCAACATGGAAGAAATAACAAAGTAGGAATACCAGAGGAAAAATATCAGGTACTAAATGTCCTTCATTCATAAGCCCTTGTTTGGTAAGGGACAGTAAAAGTATCAAAGGATGAGGGATTCTGGTGTGGGGTGGTTTTGTGTGTGAAGTAGGATCAGGCTCAAGCTACCAGCATAAGACAACTGCTTGATGGTAACAACTTCCCAGTGAAAGTGGAGCAGAACTGGGACTTGTCTGTACTTTGTGGTGGCCTTTAGTGGTGTCTCATCCAGTCCTAAATAAACTCTCCTATGTGCAGATGGGCAGACTGGAGAACAGAACCCTCAGGGAAAAGGAACAAGAGATTCAGATTTAGTCATAGGGCCCTAATTCAGCTGACAGTTATTCCTGCTGGAACTGAAAGCCTCATTTATACAAACTTTATAAATCAAAGTATTAAACTTATTCTTAAGGGTCCATTTACTCTGGTGGTCTAAAGGATATACATGTTGTTCAGTGCCTTGTGTTTTCCACTGGTAATTATTTTAGCAGTGTATAATCTTTGGAAATGAGCAATCAATCCTAATGAAGCACCCTCATCAGTGAGAAGCAGAATTAATTCTATTCTTCTACTAATTACTCCAGAGACATCCTCAGCCTGTGTGTGAGAAAACAAGTACAATCTGAATTCTGGCATTTGAGGTGAAGACTTCTCTGTTCTTGTTGCATTTGCCCATTTTTCTGTTGAAGATTTTGTAAGGAGGTTGAAGGAGAAATGAAGACACAGTGGGCATGGCTAGTGGAGGGTAATGGTGATTGAATGCTCTGGTCAAGACTGATGGGATCTTGTGAAGGGTTCAGGTACTCATCTGAAGGTGCAGAAATTAACTTCTGTCTGAAGCTATATGCATGTATGTGTACATATGTATATTTATTTAATAGAAACATGTTATAAAATCAGTACAGATGTAATCAGCAGGAAAAAAATAGGAATAGTTTAAATAGAGAAGTTGAGGAGAGACAAGCTCCCTTTGTTCACAAACTCCCTTTGGGTCTGAGCACCTTCTTGATGTGAACTTATCCCAGAGTTAGCATGGAGACTGACCTTCAGGACTTGGCAAGGGACTTAATGCAGGTTTTAGAAATGAAACAGAAACATTCCTTCCCTCTGAAAGCATTTGTGAGCCATCTCAAACATCTGTCTGCCTCTGCCAAGACAAAGATTGGCCTTGCCTTGATAAGAACCCCATATAAAAGAGCAGGCCTAAAATCAACATGGAAGAGCACACTGAATCTGGGGGAGAATGAAAAGAAAAAAACCTTTTTAAAGGTGACAGGAGAGAGAATTGTCTCTAGCAAAGATAAATCACACACCCCTGACACCCTTCTTCTCAAGACCAAGGCTCTGTGGGGATGGGGCAGTGCAGGCTGGGCCAGAGCCAAGAGCAGACTGCAGAGCAGCCAGTGGGACTGGTGCCACCAGCACTGCAGAAGATGCTCAGTGCTCCACCTCACACCAGCTCCCATGCTCTGGATGCTGCTGCCTCCACAAGGAACATCCCTATCCCAGCACTGGCTGTGGAAGTGCCCAGGCAACCCTAGGAGAAAAACCTGAGCCTTCTGCTGCAGGTATGATTAACATTAGACAGTGTTCATGGACAGAATTTCTTTCATCGTTTTAACTCTCCAATTTCCACATGTAGAACCTGGGCATTCAGGACCAACACTTGCAACTCCCTTCATGGAAAATGTAGGAGGAGCTAAAATAATCCCCTCAGACTAAATTTAATTGGACTGCTGGGGTAAAGACCCCAGATTAGCATAAAATCTTTAATGGCCAGAAGTCTCAAGAAGACTGGTCATACCTGATTTGATAGACAAGGTACCCCAGTGGTGTAATGCTCCTTTGGATCTGGATTCATGGAGCTGTCACTTCTCACCACCACAGAACATGTTTTCTGACATTAATTAGATAGTTTCCATTCAAATCACCAGTAAAAGTCTCCTAAAACATCAGAGAACAAAGAAAAAAAAAAAGCCGGGATCTCAGCAACACCTTGTTGTATTAGAGCTCAAATGTAGCCTGGTATTAGAGTAGGGTGTAACCTTGGCCATATGTGGCCACTCAGCTCTGAAAACCCTCTTTCATTCTCCTGCTTTCTTCATTCAGTATTTTGAGTAGCCCATTTTGAATTCTGAGCTTGTGCTTTCCAGTTATGTCTCTGTGGACTGAGAACTCATTCATCATAAGAGGCAAACATTTGACAAGTTAGGAAGTGTTACAGCTCCTCAGAAGTTACTCCTAATCATGCCAAGGATGGGAGTTGAGAAGGTGGATGCTGGTGTCCTGCTGCATTGCCACAGCACAGCTGGTTGGTGGGAAATCTCTGCAGTGTTTTCTACCTCAGCAGTCCCATGGGTCTCAGAAGGTTCCTCTGTAGCTGAGCCCAAGATGTTATCCAGAAGCTCCCTCCTTCTCTGTGCTGTTACCTGATGGAGCTGATCTCTCCACACCTCCTCTGCCTGCTGCTGCCCAGAGGGGTGTGCCAAGCACATCTAGGCATCAGGAACCTTGTCTTTGAAACCCTCATCAAGGCTCTGCACAGGAATTCATGGAGAGCTGCACTTTCCAACCTTCAGGCTAAGCTCGTATCCTCCAAATCCAACGTGAACCTTGGATCTACACGTGGTGCAGAAGAACAGTGAAGAATTTCTGTCTCAAATCTTCCCTGAAGACATGACTGTGGATCTTGCTGTAGTCAGCAGCAGTTGGCAAACCTTTGAGAACAGTTTTTCACTTGTCTTTATGAATCTGCTCAAAAACTCATTGAAATAAGAAAAGATACTCCCACTGTTCAGGCACAAGGGATCCCTGGAGAGAAGACCTTGAAAAGTAAAAGCTACTTGTCCAAGTGCTACCAGCAGATACCAAACACATCATTTCCACTCTGGAGCTCCCTCAACAGACCATGCTGGGGTTTTTTTTGGTTTATTTTTTTGCACATGACTTTACAGAATGAATTACTTAGATGGAATTTTCATAATAACTCATTTACTTATATTCTCACAGGTCAGGTTCTCCAACCCTCAACCATTCTATAGAGGTGAACATTCTAGGTTAACTCATTCTAGGTTTTCCTATCTTTCCTTGGGGGCCCAAAGCTTGACACAGTGATGTAGATACAGTCCAAGGGGTTCTGAGTAGAAGGGAAGTGATCTCTTGATCTCCTGGCTGTGCTTCTACCATAGAACCCAGCAGGCTGCTGGGGTATCATGATGGCTCCTGTTTGGCATCACGAGGAGTCAAGAAAGAGCTGTTCTCCTGCTGGCAGGATAGCACACCTAGCCAGTATTTATCTCTCTGATGGAAAACCTAAGAAGAAATGCAGCAGCTAAGGGTATTAACAAAATGATCTATATGGAAGGAGTAAGGTCTGACCTGTTTGTCATAGGCCTGATGTGCAGCAAATATTGTGGCATCCACAACTATCTTTGAAGTAATTTATTGTCATCAGCAGCGGGCAGGTTTCTGTGTCTAACAACTCTCTCATCAATTCCAGCACAGTTGCTACTTAACTATGCACAGTGCTGAGTGGTCACAACCCTGCTGGGAACCAACATCTTGCAAAATTGCTCATTATTCTCTTGAGCATGAAGAACCTCCAGAAGAGATTCATCAGACTGGCACACCTGGCTTCACACAGTTTGCTGCTCTCCTGTCACAGGAGTGTTTTGTGCAGTGATTGAAGACTCCAGTGCTGTTCCACTGAGAAGACACTTACCACAGATTCCTTGTTCATATTTCCTCTAGCCACCTTCTTATTCCTCTGGAGATGTCCGTGTCTGATGGATAGTCCATGTTGGAGACAATAACTGTTTCCTCCCCAGCTTCATAAATCACCTTGTGAAATTAAAACAGGGAAAGCAGTGTAAAACACAGCCACCTTACTCTGACACCCAGGGACAAGTTGTTCTCTCATTCACTCCAGACACTGGTAGCTGGTTTCCAGCAGAGCTCCTGGAGGCCCTGGATCTGAGGAAGCACTCTCACTGATCTGAGCCCCCAGTAAATCCTGTGGCACTCTGTTACTGCTGGGGGTGAAGATACACCAAGATGTTTCCCAGATGGATGGAACTCTCCTCCCTCTGCAGTCATTCTCCTTCCAGCCATTTGGCTTACAGACAAGTGGAGTTCTCCCAAGGGTGAAGGGCAGACAAATGGAGTTAATGCTTCTGGATCCATTTGAAGGCTCCATTTAGGTATTTGGGTCATATTCACACAGGCTTGAGAACTGAATGAAACCCAGTCAGTCTGAATGAAGCCTTACCTGAGAAATAACAGCCAAGGTTTTGGGCAGGTGTCTGGTGGAGTCACCCAGAACTGACACCACTGACAGCATGGTGATGTGAAGGATTCTTTAAGTGGAAACTAAAGGTCACTACTTCTGCTGTGAACAGTGGAAACAAGAGCATGCACAGCTGATTCCCAGTGGAGCATGTGGCTGCTCGAGATCCTGAAGCTAGACTTGTTCTCCCATTCAACTCCAAAGCTGCAGTGCCTGTGTCACAGCTCTACTCGCAAGAAAAAGGAAAAGAAGTTTTCACTATGCTTTAAAAAAAAAAGATGTAAAGTTTCCTGTTTGCTTTATACCTGAACCACTTGGCTTGTTATACTCACTCCCAACATAAAATATTGCTCTGATCTTCAGGATCACAGAAGGAAGCAAACCCAATTGATAGTCCCAGTTATTCTTTTGTCAGAAGGGAGAAACACCTGCAGTTGGGATCTCTGTGAGTTCCCCATTAAGAATGACTCCTCTACAGCATCCACAGTGTGGTGGGGCATCCAGGCACTGTCAGCCAAAGACATTCATTGAGATGCAGCAGCAAAGGATCTAAAACCAACAGTCAAACTTTTCAGGCTGGAAGTTCTCAGTGTAGTCTTTGTAATTCAGGACCAGCTCTAGAAGTGAAACTGCCTGGAGCAGAGATACATGAAATCACTTTGTTACTGCAGATCCCACAGGAGCTGGATTCTCAGGGCACTGTACCATTTACTCCTGTGCTGTTATTTACCTTCTCCTGAAGAGGTGTGTTCTTTTATGCAGGATACAAAGAGGAAATCTACACGGATAATGGGTTTGGAAGAAAAATACAGTTACCTGGAGACCCTCCTGTGCTTAAATGGAAATCCTGAAAGTCTTTTTCTTCTCCTATAGAGAAGAGAATCTGCTGTAGAGGACAGGGCAGTGGCCTGTGCTTTGGCAGTCCCAGGAGTTAGATTTGAGCCTTGGTGGAGCCATCAGAAGAATTAGTGCCTTCAAAAGACAACACACCAAGTGGATATGATAGTACACTGACAGCTGAAAGACCTGGATTCTTCTCTCTATATAACTCTCCCACTGTGCTATGTGGAAAGAACACTTTTTCCTCAAACCTTCATTTCATCTTTGCTCACCCTTTGACTCTCCCATGTCTTTAGCCTGAAAGACCTCTGGAGAAGGGGGTTTGCTGCCAGAGTGTTGCTGGTATCAAGGGGATACTGTGGTGCCAGTGAAGCTCTGTCCAGCACTGAAAAGGCTGAGCTTGGCTCCATCTGAGCTTGGCTCCATCCATGGTCATCTTCCACATGACTGTCCTTAGTCATTTCCAGGAAGTGTTGGTGTTTGGAAGTCCTGGTGCCCCCTGGTTATTAGAGATGGGTACTAGTACAGACAGCACCCAGAACAGCCCAGGAGAGAGGAAGGAGTAAAGGGATGAGGGGAAGGATAGTTAATACTAAAAGGAATCACCTGGAAAAGGACTTCAGAAATCTCATACTGCTCAGGAGGGTGATGTCCTTTGAAATCCAGAGGGCAACACCTTACTCCTAAGCTTTCTCAGGTGAAAAGGAGATTCTGGCCCTTCAATTCCCTTGCCAGGTTACATCAAGAAGAAAGAGTAGAAGCAACAAGAAGCCAAAGATCATCCAAGCCTTGCCTGCAGAGCTGCATTGCAGAGCCAGATGCCTGTGGTATTCCAAGCTGGAAGGGGCCTGGCTGTCCTCCTAAACTCAGTTGCCTCTCATAGAGTTGATACTTGCCCTCATTTTTGCTCTTAGTGTGCCTTGCGACTGTTTCTCACACCCCTCTTGGGAAATACAAGCCCTCCCATTATTTTTTCACCCTTCTGAAAATATTTTAGAGTGTAGCTCCAAAAATCTCTATCCTGCAGTTGAGTCCTGGCAGAGAAGTGTTTGTGAACCTCTCATTGATTTCTCCTAGAACTGAAGGAGTCTTTGCCTGGCAGGTCAGCTGTGTGATTCACTGAACATGCCTAGAGTTAAAAAGGTTAAAATTCAGTGCATGAATCTAGAGAAAAGTGCCTGCCAAGTCTTTTGTAGAAGAATACATTAATCCTAACAATCTGCCCTTTATCATTTTCTTCTCCTGTACCCTTCTGTTTTCCAAGCCACTCCTGTTTAGTATTCAAGCCCTATTTCTTTTCTCTTTTGTCCTGTAATGTGATTTTTAACACCAGATGCTTTACACATTACAAAGCTGGAAGAAAAGTGACTTGTAGTAATTGCACTGCAGTGGCTGAGAAGGATCAGGGATCCCTGAGCTTTTGCTAAAGCCCTGATGGTCGTGAGTCACCCTGCAACTTCAGCCACCAAACTGCTCTGTTGCTGGAGCTGGAGACATTGTGCTACCTCACAGGGCTGCTTGGGAGGAGTGGGGCTTTCCAGTGTCAAAGTGTTGCCACCAGCCTTGTTCAGTGCTGCTTAACATGATTAAAGGGCTGAGCAGCCCTGGGGTTTGTGAGACCCAGCAGTGCTGGGAATCAACAGAAGACCCTGCTGAGCACGTCCTCCGTGGAGTTGTCTGGTGCAGCAGGGAAGGGGGGAACACTCACTCCCCTGCTGCCTTATAACCCAACTCTGATCTCCACCTTGCTGACATGGAAACTAACACCAGGGCCTCTCTTCTTTCTGTTCTAGATCCTGGTGCTCCCGTGAAACTGCCTTGTATGCCAGTGAAACTGTCACCTCCACTACCTCCAAAGAAAGTCATGATTTGCATGCCTTTAGGGGGGCCAGACCTCTCTCTCTCATCCTATTCCACCCAGAAGAGCTCCCAGCAGCCTTTGACCCAACACCATCACACTGTCCTGCCATCCCAGTTAGCAGCTCACCAGCTCCAGTATGGCAGCCACAGCCAGCACCTGCCTTCTGGGTCCAGCACCTTGCCCATTCACCCCTCGGGGTGCCGGATGATCGAGGAACTGAACAAAACTCTGGCCATGACCATGCAAAGGCTAGAAAGGTAAGGGATCAACTTGTAAAATTCCATGCTGATGTGTTCTTTGTTCCATGCTGACCTCAGTATCAGTATCACCTCTTCAGTTCTGCTGCTGGCACTTGAGTGAGACTCCTCCTCGGGGCTTCAGGGCAGTCACTGCTGGAGAAACAGGGAGGGAAAGAGCAGTTCCAAGCTTGCTTGACAAATTTCTGGCAGAAAGGAGAAAAAGACTTAATTTCCTGAACCTATTGTCCTGTTCAAGGAAGTAGCTAAAAGAGCCAGTGGAGATGTTAATAGGACATGCCTGACTTGCAGTATATCCTGCAGAATGCAGGACTGCAGAGCTCAGGGTATGTGCAGAGCTGCCAGAGGCAAGGAGAAGAAGTGGGAGAGCCAGAAAACAGAAATGACTCATGTGCCACTCAACCTGGGCATCTGATTGGTATCACCAACTAGCTCAAAACAACCTGTGAGGTCTACCTGAAAGTCACTCAGAAGGGTTTTAATATACTACTTAATTTCTTGCAATTAATTTAAATTAAATTCTATGTTTGATCTTAAGTATTTAACCCATTCCACAGCAGCTGCCTTCTTAGCCATCTACATCTGGAGAAGGGTTGTATCTTTGATCTGAAGTGCCTTACCCACTCTGGGTCTGTTTTTTTGATATTGGTGCTTGTGAGTGTCCCTGAAGGCTGCTCCAAGTAGTCTGAGTAACTGAAGCCTGTTGTATAAATTCAGGCTGTCCCCATAGATTGCAAGATCAGCAAGCTTTGGACTTTTTTTTTTTTCCATCTTGTAGAGGAAAATTAAACAAGTCCCAGAACAGGGAGGGTAGTCCAAAAAAAATGACATGTTCTATTTAGTACCAAGGGCAGCTTTGTATCCAGGTTGTTCTAGGAGCACCAGATCATCCTTCTGTTAGGAAACTAAAATATTTTGTCTACCAGATGAAATACCTCATGGTGTGCCCCAGTAGCTCTTTGTGGTAACATTACCTTCATCATCTTCCATAGTGGCAAATCCCTTGATTAGAGATGGCAGCTTCTCCTTCCTGCATGAAGAAGTCAGGGACCAGAGGCTGCCACCTTACTTTTGGTACCAGGGTGCCCCACAGTGAGGAATATTCCAATTTTTAGGCATCCATCATGTTTACATCTACAAATGCATTTAACTGATTTAAAGGAGGTGATGCTGTTTGGTTTTTACTGTTAATTTGAAGCTGAAGCTCTGCTGCTTGTTAACAGCTGAATAAGCAAGAATTCATTTCCCAGTATGAAGCAATTGCCTGTCTTTGTAGAAGGAAATAAGGGAAGCTGTGGCTCTGATATTTCACATTTGAAATTAAAATTAATCCTAGTTCATTATATTGCAGACAGTTGATTTTTTCATAGCCTATGTGCATTTTTTTTAAATAATCATTTCAATCATAAAATAATGTACTGAGTACTTCAGTTATTCTCTTTGTCAAAACAAATCAGTAATGTTTGTATTCACAAGAGGGAAAATAGGTGATGACTGTTTTCTCTGCAACAACAATTGTTCTTTTCATAGTATTTAGAGCTAAATTTATTTCAGAATATTTCCAGGTCTTTGGAGCTGACATTTGCTTTTAAAATCTTCAATTGTTTTTTCAAGCCACATTGTATATTTGCTAACTTTTCTTGAAGATACATGAAGTTTTTTCAAATACACTTCTTTAATTTGGGAGGAGATTATTTGCACAAAATGCCTCTGCCTTCTATTGGTTTTTACAGTTCTTTAATTGTCTAAAATCTGGATGAAACCCCAGCCCAGAGGCCTCAAGGGTCTGTTAAAACAGCAAAGATCCTCCATCTGCTGTCCTGTTTCAGACACAGCAGTGTGCTCACCTCTGCTGCCTGCACAGAACCTGCAGTGACACCCTGAGCTTGGCTCTTCCAAGATAACAATGGGATGCTGCTGTTGGCTCAATAATCTTGAGGAGATGAGAGAGCCAGAGGAGTCTCTGAGGCACTGTCTGGGGAATGCTGAGTTCCTTGGCAGCTTTTCTTTTTGCTGATCTCAGTCTGTATCTCAAAAGAATCCTACAAATGTACAGAGTAATTGCCATGATGCTGCAGGGATACTGTTGCCAATCTGGTCATTTGGGGGATGATTTAGGATAGTATTTTGGTTTTAATAAGGGAGGTTCATGTAGACACGTTGGTTTTCATTTCTAAATTTCCTCTTCTTTTCCTTCAGGAATTTGGATTTTCTTCTCAGTCCTTAGTTTCTTTGCTCCTGGTGCAGTGGAAGCTGCTCAACTCTGTTAACTCCACTGAAACTCACTGAGTCCATTAGCAGCTTGTACCAATTCCACATATGGCCCAGTTTACTCTCCTTAGGTCCCACAACTCTTCTCTCCACCAGGACTGAGTGTGGAGAAGAGCAAAGAATGAAAGGCTCAAACATCCTCTTCCTTTAGCAATCTGGAGTTTTTTGCTTTCACAGCTGAGGTCTCTAGATTAGAACAGTCCAATATCATCTGTGCCAAAGAGCCACCAGCTTGCCAGAGAAAAATGAGCTGTCCCTTTCTACAAAGCCACAAGTTATTTTGCTGTCTTTGACCTTGAGAAAGCCACTGAGCTTCTCCACCTCTGCTTCCCCCTCTGCAGAGGGCTTTCATGTTGCTGCCTCACCTAGATCTAGTGCATGTTAATAAGTTAATATCTTCAGGTACATTAAAACATGTCATAGCTGCTCAACTCCCATCTCTTATGGCTTAAAATGGCAGTTAATTCTTGGAATTCTTTTATTCTGTTATATTATAGACACTAGAGAACATGAAGTTCATTTGCACACTTAATGCTTTTGATTGCAAACAATTCCTGGTACTCTAACTAACCTCTGTTCAGAACCTGTTCTCAGAAGGGCAAGCTGTCCCTTGTCATAGTGTGACAATTATCACATGTCATTTGTTCTGCCAGATTGCCTCTATTTTCTGTGATAAATTACCAGCTTTATGAGAGGTTAAGTTGAAACAGAGAAGAGTGTAATTTCCACATCACCTTTTTTTCTGCAACCTCCATTGCCAGTTGGTGCTCTACTGCAAACAACTTTCCCCTTCAGCCCACGGGGTATGTGTCAAGCATACATAAAATCGAGATTTGGACATGATTTTTTTACCATTTCAGAATGATTTTTAAGAGTTGGGGAGAATCTGAGGAGCCCAGACACCAAAATCTGCAGAAAATTTCATCCTCCTGACTGAAATGGATTTGAGAAGAAAGACCATGTGTCATCAACAGCAGCAAAAGCAGCTTTAGAAACCCTCTTGTGCCCCTTGTGCTTGAATTTTGATTTAGGAGATCTGAAATAGCCTTGTTTTCTGCCTTGCCCATCTAGTTCTCAGTCTGTCTGGTAAGAGGACAATTAATTCCAATTACTCTGTGGGCTCCTGTACACTCAGCAGCTGAATCAAGGCCTCAGCTGGGGCAATGTGTGTGCTAAAGAGCTGTTAAGTGGCCATATCTCACCCTGGGCTAGAACTGCATCTGTGACAGAGCAGTGAAACATCAGTGCCCAAAAAGACAGTGTGTGTGTGAGACCAGTTCCTCTGGGACACCCAGTTCAGCTCCAGACTGTAGATTTAGGAAATGAAAGGCATTAGACATTCCTGCTGGTCTCTTGTAAATCTTAGATCATGTCTTTGAGTCAGAAAACATTTATCTTCCATAAAACTTGTCAAGAGAATTGCTTTTTGTCTAAACTCCAGCATTGCCTAAGGATGGAAGCAGTTAATATTTATAGCTCTGCCTTCTCTGTCTCTCACTTGCCTGGGTTGTAGAAAGGCACATACAGTGGTTTGAAGTTTGGTTCAGATTTTGGTTTTAACTGATAAGTACAGCAGAGTGTACTGTGGGTGTGAAAACAGCCTGATAAAAATGTAACTCTTTATTCCAAAATCAAAGAGCTGACAGATGAGAAGTGTGCAGATTTTTTTCCCCCACTAGATTTTACAGAGGGATTTCACTTTTTATTCTGTTTTGTCTGCACCACGAGCCACTCACATGTTTAAATTCTGATTTTTCATTAAATATTTCCTCACTAGAAACACTGTAAACTAATGCTGTCACTTTTTTTTTTGCTGTTTTCATCACGTCAGGATGATGCAACAGATTTTGCAAGTGCTTGTACTGCTCAGTGATGAATTACTCAAATCTATGGGCTAAGATACATTTATCTTCTTACTACAAGTACTTGCTTAGCTGTAGCTTTGTGCTCTAATATTGTTGCAAAACAATAAGCAGATTTTAAATGAAGGGTTTGAAACAATCATGTGCTTTTTGGTAAATAATGCTAAAAACAATGTAGTGTACTGACCATTGGTGTTCTGCTAATGACCCAGAGGAATTTATACACCATGGAAATAGCCAGTGACCTTGGTTTGTCTTTCTTAAGTATACTGCAGTACTGCATGGATTTCACAAGTGCTTTGCTTGGACAGCTGACTGAGTCAAACTGCTGTGGAAAAGGCTGATTTTCATCAAGAAGAGCACAAAACACCAGGAAAAAAAAAAATAAATGAAGGGCTTAAAATAGAAAGTAGTATTATCAAGAAAGTGGCTGATTCAGAAAGAATGACAATGAGATGAGAAGCTGCCTGTTTCTAGATCACTAGTTCCAATAAAGATCCTCTCTGGTCATTTGGAAATTCAGTTGCCACCCAGATAACTGCTTGGAAAGCTGAACTGATGAACCCCTTTGCTACCACCCCTGTGACCTGCACCCTTCACACAACAGAGAAGCACCAAAGGGCCCTGGGTGCTGAACTCCTTTTTGCTCCTTTCATTTGCACTTGGTGAATGTGTACTTTCTGTGTATATATTGGTTTAAAATGAACTGAATTTGGGGGTTGTTTTGTTTGTTGGGTTTTTTTTATTATTATTTTGGTTGTTTGGTTTGGTTTTTTTACACAATGTGAACAGAATTTCACAGCATTTTAATTTCTCATCAAAGTTTCATTCCAGGCTTTTGACTTTCCTCTTTTTCCCTCTTAAAAAGAGTTAACAAAAAGTAGATTACAGAGAAAAGACATGTAAAAAATGAAGCTCATCAAATTTAAATTATTAAAGTATCCATAAATTAAAAGTTCATTGAGAGTTTTAGAGATTGTAGTGTATTTATGTCTCATTAGGAGAACTCAGCTGATGAATTTTTAAACTGCTTCTGGGATAAATTTTGGGGGGGTCTAATGTAAAAAAATGAACAAGCCAGTTTTACATTAAACTCTCTTATTTTGTGCTGCAAAACAGGGACTAGAAAATGAAGGCATCCAACAAAGCTATTGCATCTCATTGTTGGTTAGTCTGCAATTAACAAACTGATTTCTTTGAAGCCAAAGATGCTAACAGCATGGGTTTGTTTGCTCACAGGCTCTGAAGCCTTTTCTTCTCCTTAATCCCCAAACACATCCTGGGCTAGCATTGAAAACGTCCCAGAAGGACACTGTAAAAAGTCTTTCTGGGATGTTACCTGGCAGCCATTGAAGAGCCCATGATAACTTCAAGGTTAGAAGAAAGATAATTTTTTCAGATTGACACAGTAGAAATCCCTCTAAAGAGAAGAATGCTCCTGGTGTTCTGAGCAGATAAAATGTTCAAGGGAATTGAGCTGCTCAGCAAGGTCAGCCCCAAATTTGCACACCTCAAGATCAACTTGGCCAGCATGTCTGGGTTCACACTTAGGTTCTTCAGGAAGGTGCTGTGGGAGTTTGACATAAAGAGGATGTCCAGTGGGCAGATGTTCCTCACCTCTCACATGGCTGTTGCCTTAGCTGAGATTGACTATGAAGAGCAGTTTCTGTTGAACCTGCTGAGCCAAAAATCCATCAGCCTGACATATTCTTATTTCATGATGGAAAGCCAGTGGGATCTGTTAGGGAAAAGTGAAGTGGGAAACCTGGTTCTGTTCCTGACTTTCACTTCTGGTTTGTCTTTGATTTTCACCTCCTTCTGTTTCCTTAGAAGTAAGGAATTGATGCTGAGTATATTGAACATTAAGGGGCTTTGGAATTAACACAGAAACAGAGCAGTGCTGACCACAGCTCTTACCCTGGTCTGCTGCAGGAATGAGCAATCACTCTTCATCTGACAAAAGAAATAGGATGTTAGCTCCAATTCAGCTGGATCTCCAGCACCCGGAGCCTGGCAGGGATGTGGGCACTGTGGCCACCACAATGTCTAACTGAGCCATTTCCAAACCAACCTCCCAGGATTTAGCTCCCTCCTTTGTAACTCTCACCACCTCCCAAAGGCTCTTTTCTCCAAGCCCAATTTCAGATGCTCAGTACCCTGTGCCTCAGAGTTGTGCCCTTGCCCTCCATTCAGTCAACATCTCCTTGCCCAACCAGTGCCAGTCATGGATTCCCTCTGCCTTTGTACAGTCCTCTGCTACAATCTGCACCGTTCCTTCTCCTGCTCTTTTGTTCCACCTTTTGCTTTCAGGTGAGGCAGTTTCTCCTTGCTGCCAGTGGAGAGGTCACACAGACACTGATGTGCTGCTCTCTCGGTCCAATTCTCACCAAGCCCTGAGACAAAGGGGTCTCAGGGCTTTAGTTCTCTGTCTTGGATGCCAGGGTCTCTGCCTGCCTGCTGTCCCACCTCTCCCCTACGTGTTGCACCTCAAATCTGATGAGTGCTCACTTCAGACTTCTCACTGGGCACGAAGATCCTTCTGTCCTCATTTCTTCTCCAAAAGGGATGAACGATTTCTCAGTGCAAGAAGCAGCATGGTTTCCCAGTGAGTTTTTTCCTTTAGTTCATGTCTTTGTTTTTCTTTCCCAACAGCTCTGGTTTACACACAGGTGACAGTGTTACAAAACCAGGATCTGGGGGCCTTCCAGACATGAGACAAGTGCCAACCGTTGTGATCGAATGCGATGACAATAAAGAAAATGTGCCTCATGAAGCCGACTACGAAGATTCTTCCTGTCTCTACACCAGGCAGGAAGAGGAGGAAGAGGAGGATGAAGAGGAGGATAACTCATTATTCACAAGTAAGGCTCACTCTAGTTTCTTGACTGTGGCTTTTGCATCTCCCAGGGCTGCTGGGAGCAGTGCAATCAAACACCACCCCTTCTAAAACACACACAGAGAAGATTCTGGAACGGGCAGGTTTCAGCTCTGCACTATCCTCCTGTACCCTGCTAGTGAAATTAAGCAGTCTTTGCTCTTGAACCAAGAAACAGAGCAGAGCTGCCCCCATCTCACACTCACCTGACAAAGCTCTCCTTGGGTTTGTGTCTGTCTGTCTGCTTGTGTCTGTTGTCCCTGCTCAGGCTGCTTTGGATGCCAGCCTAGGAAAGCAGCCACTGGTTTCCACAGTGTCTTTACCAATATCCCTGCCTGAGAAACAGTTCTCAATGTACATAGAGATCTGTGTTGCTTGGGACTGACTTTTGATTCCTTCCAGTGCTAGCTGGGATGTCTTGATATTACATTGCAAGAGAAAGACTTCTACTTTTTCCACGTGCTGTAGCTCTGCTGTCTGCCCAGATTCTGAGGTTGAATTATTCATTCCATTACATGGTTCACAAACACTGTGCTGGAGCAAGCTAGAGATGCTACTGGCAATTCTGAAACAAGGCCCTCTTCTCTACTCCCCCTGTGGAGCAATGTTTTAATTCCTTTTTCATGACTATCTCACAAATTCAGCTTTTCCTTATTATGATATCATTGGAGGTTAATTGAGTGCATGAAGTTAATTGACACCCCTTTTCCCACCATCCATACCAATGTAAACGGGAGCCTCGTATCCTCCCTTGGCTGGGAATTCTTTGCCTGCTGCACTCCATAATAAACCAATGACACCTCCTTTGGCAGAGCCTCTCCTCTCTCCCCCAGGCTCCCTGGCAATGAAAGTCTGCAGGAAGGACTCTTTAGCAATCAAACTGAGCAACAGGCCTTCCAAGAGAGAGCTGGAGGAGAAGAACATCCTCCCCATGCAGACTGATGAAGAGAGGCTGGAACTCAGGCAGCAGATTGGGACAAAGTTAACAAGGTAGGAGACAAACATTTGTCTAATTCTGGCTTTTGGAAATAGGTGCTGGGATGAAGTTTTTATCTGGGAACATTCAAGGTCTGTTTGCTCACAGTGTTCAAGAGGAGAAGCTGTGGGGGCTGGGGCAGGGGAAATAGCCTGGACATTATTTCTACTGCAGTATAGCTTCCCATACAATGCTCTGTTTCATTTTCCTGGCATATCCCATGGGATCTTTGGTTATGTGAAGGATTCAGTGTGAACTATGTGGTTGTTTTCTGTTCACCACTGGGAAATGTTCAGCTTTGATCACATTATGGACTGCAGGTGTAGGTGCCTTTTGATAGGCTGAGGAACAGCTTTCTCTGCTGACCACATCTCCCTTGAGTTGCTGAGTCTTTTCCTGGCCCAAAATACTTGCATCCTTCAGTACTTGCTTTTGTTTGGTCTTCTTGGATAGATCTACCCTGTCTAGATTGTGCCTGTCAAGAATGAGCACACTGAGGTCAGGTACAGCCATCATTTCTGTGATCAATTCTATTCTCTTTTCTTATGAACTTGGTGGTGTGCAGAGCTCGGGAATGCTGGCTGAGAAAAACACAAGACCAGGCAGTTGTTGGGATTTTTCCTGTGAGGGGTTTTGTTTGGTTGGGTTTTTCCCCTGTGGGAAGGACAAAGGTGCAAACACCATTTTGTGAAGACGGGAAGAATAGTAGCTCCTGGCAAATACCTCTTTCAGTATTTTATCTACTCTTTTTTTCTCTCATAGCCTCATCTACTGGCTCTTCGGAATAAACTAACCAACATTTAAGAAAGGAATTGACAAGGTGCTTCAGGACATGCTCTGAGAGTAGGAATCTTTTGTTTTCAGGGTTTTTTGTTTGTTTGTTTGGGAGTGTTTCGTTTTGTTGGGGGTTTTTTTTTATATGGTAGGACTCAGTGATCTAGGACGTCCTTTCCAACCATATTTCTTCTGTGATCTCTCCAGTCTGTCTTCTTGGAAAGTCTCTGTGCTGGGTCATGCTTAGCCTACTCCAAGCCCTGTTCAGTATTTCTGTTGAAGAATCTCAGCAGTGGTGCCCAAAGTGCCCAGTGAGCTGCTGCCCTGTTGCTGGCACTGTGATTTTCCAGTCTTTATTCACCCTCACACCTTCCTGGACTGCAGGTGCTCCAGGTCCCAAAGAGCACACAATAGCAAGGTCCCAGTGCTTATCTGATGCATTCTGAACCCTTTGGAAGCATGTGAAGAGTTGATGTTTTTGTCTCTTGGCATATCTTACTGTGCACTGCTTGACCTTGCAATGACATTGAACAGCATTTCCACTGTGGGGCCCATTTCCCTAAATGACTTGGGTCTCTCAGAAGTTTTACAGCTCTGTCTGCTGAAGGTAAATAGTGTCATTTGCAAACAATAACTCTGCACAGCTCACTGTGCCCCAGGTGGGTTTTGTTATAAATATTTTATATCTCACCTCTCCAAAACCTGCTTTTTCCCCATTAAGGAGTGTTTCTTCAGCATGTCTCTTTTTAACAAGGGAAGCTAATTTTGGCAACACCATGAACCCTTCCTGTATGGCATGGTTTTAACCCCAGCTGGCAACTAAGCCCCACATAGCAACTCACTGTCCTTTTCTTCCCCCCAAAACCTGGACAGTTACCAGCCCTGTCCAGCACTCATCCAAAACACAGCCCCAAACTAGCTACTGTGAAGCAAATTGACTCTGCCCCAGTCCAAACCAGTACACTGTGTAAGCCCCAGATTCTCACAGTGTTGTTTGTTTCCCCAGTTTCATCTCTTCTCATTCAGTCTGAGGGATAAATGCTGGATCTTGTCTTCTATACTGCAATCACAAATAATTCAGACCAGTAAAACCTTGTATATGGGAGCTCAAAAAATAGCTGAGCCACTGCTGGCTCAGTCCTGATTTCTACCACTGTGGCAGCATTGACATTGGTAGGATTTCACAAGCCTTATTTGGAACACTATAGTTAGTTGCCAGTCTGACCTCTTAATTTACTAGGATTTACAATTTAGTATCTCATCCTTTTGAGATGTAAATCAAGAAATAGGAGGAGAAAACAACTTTTCTCATCTCTAATATGCAAAAAGCTGCAGATGTTTCTTCAGGAAAAAGAAAGGTACCTGTCTTACCAATGCTTTCTAGCTAAATGTGATGTATCCATGTGCACTGGCTGATGAATATTAGCTTGAAATAGAGAGAATATTTCAGTTTGAACAGTATTTCTTTACCGTCCTAACTTCACTGCTGCATCCATCCTTTGCCATTGATCAGGAGTTGTGACACAGTGATGCAAATGCCAAGGAAAATTAAAGTAGTGTGAAGCATTTCTAGTCCTCAGAGAAGATGCTAGATGCAGACTATAATTGCAGCTGGCAATTTTGGATTTCAAAGGGATTTGTACTGTTCCAACAATGGTCCCCTCTGGTTGAAAATAGCCAGCCAATGAAATCACATATGCTGCTTACAGAAGAAAAAAATGCAGAATAAAAACTTCAGCAAATCATTACTGTCTGTAACAGATCAATTAATTTTCACCAAGAGGCTGATTAGGATACTTCAGCATTCATGTATAATCCCCACAGGATTTAGTCTAGAAGAGCTCATTGGCTGCCACTTTTGGCAGATCAGAATTTAGCATTTGGAATTTTAGTAAAGAGAGCAGCAGTTCTGAAGACACTTGTAGCCAGACATATTGAGAGACTGACCATTACCAAAATCATCCCAGGTGTAGCTCCTCCAGCCTCCTAGAGTTACACCAGGAATCCATTAGGCTCAAAACTGTGTCTTTGGATCCTTGTTTAAATGCAGCTTGGAACCCCTGAACTCCCATTAGTCTCAGAAAATGGATTATTGCATCTGCCAACTGGGAGAGAGATTCCAGAGCAGGAGTCACCATGTCATCTGTTTCCCATGGTGGGAGACTTGGACCAGAGCACTTGTGTGAGGCTTCAGAGACTGTATCTTAGAGCAGGAACTGGCCTAACACATACCTGGGTGTTAAAATTAACAGCTTTGTGCCACTCAGAGTGCTTTGCTGGTGTATCCTGTATCCTGGCTCAGCATAGGTCTGTTCAAGCAAAAAATTGAGCTTTTTGCCCAAGATGGCAAAGTAGGTCCCAGCAAAGGCAGGAGATCCCCCATCATGTGAATTCCAGCTATGTGAACAGGCCACTGCACCATAGACTATTCCTGGGCAGTCTTTACACAGCAATTACAGCAACTAATTAGATTACAAGACCTCCTCCTCTGACCAAACCAGAATGGACTGCTCCAAAATGTGATCCCTCCTATGGAGCAAGGAGCAAAAATAGTGAATGAAGATGCAGAACTTCCAGCTTGTAACCACACATGACTTGAGGATAGGAGATGGATGCTGCAGGCCATGTTCTTGGCTGCTAAAAACCCTCACAACTCCATTAACTTCCACTCTGAAATGCAGACCTTCTGCACTAAATAAATCTTTAAGTAGGTATGGTTTTAATTGGTTTTTTTTCTGCCTGCTCACCTTCTCCTGAGTTCCTCCTCCATTTTATCCCTCTGGTGCCTGCACAGCTTCACTGTTGCTCAAGAAGCTCATGTAAGTGACTGCAAGACAGGAAAAACAGGAGGAAAAACAGGACTGAATGTTAACAGAGGGGAAATAACAGACTTCTGCCTTCTCCCTGTGTCTCTGGCTTTCTAAAGCGCTCGAGCCTTCTTTGACTCTCTTAACCCCTCCAACTCTAGTGAAGATGCTCATTAGCAATTAGATACAGGAGTATTAGGTCAAGTGCAAGGTCCTGCACTTGGCTTGGAACAATCTGAAGCACAAACACAGGCTGTGGGATGAGTGGATTGAGAGCAGAAGGACAGGGGAGTGTTGGTGGATGAGAAACTGAATATGAGCCAGCAATGTCACTTGCATCCCAGAAGGCCAGTCCCATCCTGGGCAGTGTGACCAGGAGGTTGAGAGAGGAGCTTCTCCTACTCTACTGTCATGAGACCTCACCCTGGAGTGCTGTGCTCAGCTCTGGGACCCACAGCTGTCCTGCTCAGACCTTTGTGATGGGCATCCCATTGCTCAGTGACTTGTCACTATGTATATTCTGCTGACTTCAAAGCAGTGAGGGAAGCTTCTGATCCAGAGCTGTGCTCTGCACAGGGTTTGGACAGCCCTGGATTTATTCACTGCAATACCTTATGGGGTGCTGTTCTTACACCCAAGTGGAAAATCTTGATCTGAAGCAATATAAATAATATATTGCAAGTATCATGAGGCTGAGGATAGGAAGTATGGAAATAGATCAGAGAGATGCTGTCCACGTGTATATGGCTGTAAATATGAGAGATACAGACTAGAGGTGTTTATAGTCCTGACAGTGCCTTGGAAATAGAACCAAGGTGTCTGTGACTGGAAATGCAGCATGAAAAGGCATAAATCCTTGTTATGGAGTGGCAGGTCTGACAGACAATGGTCACCTACTAGCTCAGTTGGAAAGGTAATCTGCTCCACGCAGTCCCCGATCAATACTACGTCTTCCTCAGCTCTCCTGAAAAATGCTTCCTAGAAACAGAAATCCTGTGATGAAATGAACTTGAATTCCCACAAGTGTAAGAAATTGCCATTGATTTTTTTAAAAGGTCATGAGGCTGCTGGAGGTTTGTGGACGTGTTCAAATCAAGTGCTAGTTGTCCCTGTGTCCCTCTGCACGACAGAGGGTACTCATGAGGCAGAGCAACACGGGCTGCTCGTTAACAGGAGGAGATATGTGAAGCAGAAAGTAGAAAAAATGGACCTTTTAAGAAAAGAACTGTGGCTTTGGCATCACCACGAAGGTGACAGAGGCATCAGCAGTGCTGAGGAAGGGTCTGTCTGCAAGGCTCACACAGCCGTTAACGTGCAGAGCAGCCTGAGGGGACCGAGTGGTCCACAGTGGTTGGTTTTCTTGACTAAAAGTTAGGCAGTGGGGAGAAGGAGCTGTTTGCAATCGTTAGTTCTTTAAGCAGCGTGGCGGTGCCAAGCGCAGGGAGGGTTTATCGAGCCGGAGGATGCGGGCGAGGTGGCCCCAGCCGAGCGCGCCCCGACCTCCCCCGGCTGCTCCGTGCCCTCCCCACCGCCCAGTCATCCTGCCACCAAAAGAGCGGGCAGACAGCGGGATTAGGCTTCATTCACAGACCTCGTTTGGTTGGCTAACGGGAAATAATTTCTTCTTAATTACCTCTGACGTCCGCAATTCTCACGCTCATTGTTCCCTTCCGCTAATGAGAGCGAAGCCGAGTGCCCGGAGCGAGAGCTGATCACCGGCGGCCGCGGGCGAGGGCGGCTTCGGAGGCTGCACGGCGGGTGCTGGGGATAAATCACACGGAAAATGGGATTGTGGCAAACGAGATCATCGAAATCCTTGGATTAGAGAGGACGATGCGACAGCGAGAAATGCATGAATGGGGGCGACCGAGAAAAGCCGCAAAGGGCTGAGCCGGGAGTGTAGCTGGGATGGTACCTGGGAAAAAAGGCGTTTTTCGGTTTGAGTTTTTGAGGTTTTTTTAGTTTAGCTTGGTGAGGAAGCTGCACATTTGTGAGGAAGCCCAAGGGAACGATCTAAATTACCCTTAGCATCAGGAGGAAAGCAGCTAAAGCAGGTGATTATCTATGGGTGACAAGCTGAAACCAAGTTATGATTACACATCTGGGCTCAGCCGTCGGGAATAAATCTCTGAGCAGAGCTGAGCGGGTTCTGGGGAGGGCAGAGGTGTGAGATGGGCTCTCAGGACCCTCATCATCCCTTTTGTCCTGGAGAGCTCTGTTGTGCTGAAAGGAGTGATAGCTTTGTAGTGAAGATGCTCTGGGAAAGCTGCCTCTTCCACAGGCTTTCTGACCTCAGGCAACCACACGTGCACATATCCCTTTATTTAGATTTAAGGTACATTGGGGGGGGGGCTCTAAATGTATTTACGTGCCTATGAACTTTGGAAAATTCTGCTGATTGACAAACTCTCATTGACAGCCAAGTTTGTTGCTTTCAAAAACCCACCCAGATAACAGGATCTCTTTGGACATCCACCTCTGTGTTTCAGCAGGACGTTTCTGAGCACAGTTTGCATTTGTCTCTTTACATTACGAATTTTTATAGCTAATTTCATTATTCATCACAGAAAAAAGCCCAAGTCTAACATCACGAATGATGCTATTACTGTTGTTTTGAGTTTCAACAACCAACAGCATGAATTTGCTTCATCTAATTTGCAATGACAAAAGGTCAATGGAGCAATCAAGGGAAAGGGGAGGTGACAGTGGATAATGTCACTGCAAAACACAGTCACCTCTCCGTGCCCCCTTGTTTGTGAGATGAACAGCATCCTTACCCTGTGATCTGGACAGGCCCTGGCACTGTCATCTCTCCTCTGCTGTAGCTCCACCTCGGGATGGAATGAGCCTCTCTGCCACCACCAGTTTCTCTCAGCTGGGGCCAGCAGATGTTTTTCTCTGTCTGAAAGCAAAGCCTCTGAGAGTGCAGATAGTCTGTCCTTGGGGAGATGTGTCTCTCCACGTTACAAGGTGGGGCTCCAAATGTGCAGAGACAACTTATTTATATTCCTCTGAAGGAGGAGGAACTGTGCTGAGGAGAGGAACGCTCTTAATGGTAGGCAGCAAACAGTGGCATTTGAGGGCAGGGTCTCCCCAGAGGCACCCATGTGGCCACTGATGAAATGGAAAGTTCATTTCAATCAGAAATGTCACCAGCAGGAAGGTTTTTGTTATTCCTGGGCTCTCACTGCTCAGTAGAAGCAGCACAAGTCACTCCACGGCTCTTGCTTCCATCCTTCCTCTGCCAGAGCAGGATACATTGCAAGTTTCCACCTCCCCCTTCATGCTCCCCATCCTTCTCAGTGCCATGGCACACTGTGAATTGAAGGTCTCACGTGGGCTGTTGGCACAAGGCAAGACAGCTGTATTCGGTCTGCTCCCCCTTTGCAGTTTCAGTGGGGTGTGGTGTGCTTCGTTTGCAGCCCCAAATTAATTGCAGTGTTGTTTTTAGTCCTCAAACCATTGTCAGCTCTTACCTCAGAGGAAGCCATGTTCCTCTGCTGGGCAAAATAACTCACAGTGATATAATGTGAGCTTGTGGCAGTAATGAAATAACATATGTGGGTAATAGAGATAGTCTTTTATCTCTCCAGTAAACAAGAGGCCACGTGGAGTGCACACAGTGCTGTCTTCTGGGTAAAAGAATGGCAAAGATGAGTAAAAGCAGGTGAAATGAGCCCAAGCAAAGAAGTAGCTGATTCAAAATATATTCTGGCTTTAAAAGAAGAAAACAAAGGTGGTTTGTTTGGGTTTCTTTTGATGATGAACGCTGACAAATTTAGGGCAGCTTCATTAAGAACTAGTTCATAAAATTCCACCTTGAAAAAAATGTGACCATAAATCTTCCTGGTTTGTGTCTGCTGATTGTGGGGAGTTAATCACAAGTCCAACAGTTGCTCAGCTGGAATGACCTTGTAATTTCTGTATAGGAAACAAATCAGATGGCAGCACAAGTAGATAAAAGCAGCAGAGTGGCAGGAATAAATTTCACTTTATAGGCTGATGATTGTAAAATGGAGAAATTGCTTTTTGAGCAAAATATTTAACCTCTCTCAGAAGCTGCAGTTCACCCTTTTTTTCCCCATTTGGTGTGTTCTGGCCTATTTGCCAGCACATGTAAGGGAGATTAATGTGGGTAATCCTTCTGAAGGAGTCAAACACATCCATTTTTTATCCCAACTCCAGTCAGCTTTTAAATATATATGTGCTCATGCATGTGCATTGATGCTATTTGGTGAGCACAAGCAGGGCTGCTAGAGAATTAAGTCTGTCTTGTGTTCATGGTCATGTATCTGTGCCCAGCAACACTGGAGTTTCACATGCAGGTTGTTACATGTGATTAAACAGAGGTGGGTTTTTGAAGAGTTAGTCCTGTAGTAAAGAATTTGATGGTTTAAGTGGTTGTTTTATATAAGATTAAAAGTCTTTTGGACAAATGTACCAAGAAAGCAACGACACTGGCCACTCCACCCAATACCATTGTGTAAGGCTGGAATTTTGTATCTTTTCCTTAAGAATTCATGTTAACAGGAGGATCATTTAGTGATGAACAGGGACATTTTTCACATACATGCAGAAGAGTTACAACCCATCTTCTAGAGGCAAGTGGGGATGAGAATTTTGCTCATATTTCAGTGCATCATGAGCACTACACAGACCATATGTGGGAATTCAACTATTGGCTTCAGACCTGCCCATGTAGAATGCCCATTTGTGTTTGTAATGTCAGTGCCAAGGGAGCCTTCTGACGTGCAGCAGTCCACAACAACGTGGCTCTAGGAATGCAGCCTCTCATCAGCCATTGCTTGCCTTCCTGATGATAAATAATTTTCAAACTACAGGGAAAGAAAGCACATTAGCTGAGATAAATTCAGTATCCTGGTTCTTCAGTGACATCCCCGAATTCAGGAGGCAGAGACACTAATGATTAGTGGGTAATTAATCACATAAGCATCAAATATATTGTATTTGCTAAATGGGCATCTATAATGTCAGGCTGGACTATTTATCCTGCAGAAAAAAGGAGTTTTTCAGCACGATTTCCTTTGTTGCAGTAATCAAGAAACAGTTTTCCTGCCTCCCTGCAATCAACTGGCTTTGATTTAAAAGCTTGCCTTGCCAGCAGGAGACCCTGGTCTCTAACAGTGGGGGTGCAGGAACCCTGCCTGGACCAGGGCCCCCCTTCTCCTGCACACACATGGGGTCACCTGGTAGGCTGGGGGATGGCAACACTGGGGGGACCTCAGTCACCTGGTAGGATGGCAGCTGGAAGCTCAAGGAGATGTAAACAAGGAGGTGTAAACTGTAAGTGCTTTCCTCAGGAGGCCCTCACAGAAGCTGCAGGGACAGGTAGTGAAGGTCTTTCCACAGCCCCATCCTGCCTGGCCTGAAAAACATGGAAGAATGGGGCTTCCCCCAACTCTCTGGGCTCATGAAGAAATTCTTCCTCATGTCTAATCTGAATTGACCTATTATAGAGCTATGATGTACTTCATCATGCAATTCATCTTCCCCTTCAGACTAACAAAGAAAATCGAATACTTCCCAGCAGTCAGAGGAGCTGCTGCTATTTTGCACTGCTCTGTTTAATTCCAGCAGGTTAAGGGCTCCATCGTGGTCTGTAATGCAACATGACAGATGAAAAAAGGCTCTGCAGCAGTGAGGAGATGGGAGAGGTGCCTCTGGTACCCATCACGTATGGCACGTTTTGGGGAGGTACTTTCATTTCTCTTTGTCTTCAATAATTTTATCTTCAGAGTCTTTATTCTGTCTTGTTTCTCTTTGTAGTGGTGCTAGTAGCCCCCCTCAACCCCACACAGGTTCAAGATGCTGTACAGCACTTGGCCTCACTCTGAGGGATTTTGGAGCAGGTATAAAGCCAGTGAGGGAGCAGTGTAAGGCTTTAGGGAGGGAATGCTGAGCACCACAGATCACTTGTCTCAGCATCCTCCCTGATCATTGCACACTTGACTGCCTCAGATTTGATTCTCCCACCTGCCCATCACTGTTCCTTGCCTTTCTCTCAGGTCTGTTCACTTGTCACTAAACATGTCATGATATAAAAGATTCAGGAGGGAGCAACACTGCCTCACTGTCCAGGATAAAAGTGTATCTGGAAAGATTCATTTGACCCAGCAAGCACCAAAGACGTAGTGCCATCCTTATTTTCTTTAATGTTTCTTTGATCCATCATGGCAACTAGGAGAAGTGCCCAAAGACTGAAGGAAAGCAAATGTCACTCCTGTAGTCAAGAAAGAGGACTCGGACAATTATAGGCTGGTCAGCTTCACCTTGATCACTGGGAAGGTGATGGAGCAGCTAAGCCTGGAAACCATCTCCAGGCTCATGAAAGACATGGAAGTCATCAGGAGTAGTCAGCATGGATTGACAAGGGGAAGTCGTGCTTGATCAGCATGCTGAACAATGAAATGGCTGGCCTGGCAGACAAGGAGGGAGCAGCAGACAGTGTCTGTGTAGATCATTATTGCTTTCAACAGTGTCTCCCATCAGATCCTCACAGTGAAGCTCTTCAACTCTTGGCTCGATGGGCTGAAAACTGGCTGAATGGCAATGCCCAGAGCCACAAAGCTTAGTTGGAGGCCAGTAATTAGCAGTGTACCCCAGGGGATCAATACTGGGTCCACTTCTCTTTAACATCATTCATTAATGATCTGGCTGTTGGGTGGAGTGTCCCCTCAGCACACTTGCCAATGACTCAATGGTGGCTGAGGCACCAGAGGGTCGTGCTGCCATCCAGAGGGAATGGAGAAGCTGGAAAAGCAGGCTGACAGCTGCCAGCTAGGTAGGAGCAGCTAGTTCCACCATATGTGACAGCACAAGGCATCTAAAGAGCTGACAGAGTCTTTGTGTGTTAGCAGTATCATGGCCTTCTCAAGTGCACAACATTGGCTCATGTTTTCTGGGCCTTTGGCACTGCACAGTAGCCAGATTCTGACTCCCTGACAATCTAAGGTGTCTGTGAATGTGTCTCATGGAGCTGTTCTGACAATGCCTGACAGATTCCTCCTGCTTTGGGTTATTGCACAATGGCTGTGCTGGCACAGACAGGCCAGGTCACAAGCTCTGACATGGAGACTGTAAAAGTCTCTAGCTCACTTCAGTTCCAAGAGAGTATGGGGTGAGCCCTTGTGACCAAACTCCTCGTGCTCCAACCCATGGAAAAAATTACCAGGACTCCATTTCTAAGCAGGAACATCTTCCAGACACTCTGTATTCACATGGAAATCAACCTCAGACACCCAGCTTCCCTCAACAAGCTTTTCTCTCAGCCCTGCACCCCCCCAGCCCCTCAGTCCAAAAAACAAACCAAAAACAGAGTCCAAGTTTCACTTCCATGAGTTTTCCAATACCTTGCACCCTTGTAGAGCTCTTCTCTGCTTTTCTAACTACTTGAAGCAGAGCCTTAAGATCTGCCTTCAAAACTTTCTGTCTCTGAGTGGGTCCAGAGCTATTTATTGTTTCAATCTAACATTAATTCTCCTGTAGGCATAGGCTGGCTTAATGTGGTGGATTGGGACCTTGCTCCTCTCAGAGACACCCCAGGCAACCAGGATGCTGCCAGCATCTGTACAACAGCCATGCTCTCCAGTAGTGCAGCAAGGTCCTAATGAAAGCAAGGAAAGAGGATGGAAGTGTCTGTTTGAGAGGCCTTTTGCCAAGAGCACTGCTCATCAGAGCTTGAAAAGCTGACAGTGTGGTGGCTGTGAGACATCTTTTCCCTCTTCTTTGACCTTATTAACTCTCTTCAGCCTCTCTGCTGCAACACCAGCTAAATACATAAACTGTTCAGACCAGTAAGGAGCTCAAAAAAACAATCTCCAGTTTAAGTCTTTCTTTAGAGGATAAGCAATTGCAAAAATGTGGATTTTTTAAGAACACACTCATTTGAAATGTCACAGCCCTCATTTGAAATGTCACAGAACGTCTACAGCACTGGATTTAAGAAGTGGAGTGTAAAGGAAAAATTACTCTGGGTTACCTGGGCAAGGAACAGGTTTCTCTCCCATTTTATGTAAGAAAGATGGACAGTGTTGTTGGGCATCCCCTCTCGCTCTGTAGTTCAACATCAGCTCTAATTAAGGCAAAAAGTCATGAAAACTGGTCTCCCCCAGCAGCTACATCATGGTAATGAAGCAGGTTTTCAGATTGATAAAGTGTCAGGGGGAGCTGGGGAATGTGCAGGCAGGAGAACAGGCACCTGGTTTTAGTCTGAAAGCTGCGAGTGGAGAAACTGCAGGAGGGGTTGGACTGAGCCCTTGGAAATTCAGGGAGAAAATGTGAAAAGCTGATGTCACACTATGCAGGAGATGCAGAGAAAGGCTGCAGCCTGTTCAACAGAGCACAGAGGGGTTGAATGTCCCTCTGGAAGTGTTTTGTTTCATGGGGTGGGGTGCTTTTTTTTGTTTATTTTGAAGTTAAGAGCCTTTGCCTGGAAATAGGATCTTTCTTACTTTGGAGATTATTGGTTCCTGCTGCTAATTCCCTATTTGATGTAATAAGCCTCTTTGCAACATTCCCTTTGTTTGCAGTGGAAATCCTTATGAAGCAACAACAACCAAAAAAAAAAAAAAGATTATCAGTTTATGGTCCAAATTAAGCCTCTGGGTAGTTGTGTGTATCTCAGTAACTTCAAATATAGAAAAGGCAGATGGGACAAGAATTCTCCTGAGTAAAAAATGCTTTTAGGTCACTAGTTTTAAACCTACAGGTGATGATATAACTGTGAACAAATCACATCTAATATCTTGTCAAAATAACAACTGTGCAGTTTCCTAAAGCGTGATTTCTTCATTTTATTTTTAACAGGTAAATAATTTATTCCCTTTTTTTCTGTTTAAACTAGACTTTGCTAATGCCTAGAGGCAGCAGGAGGCTCTGGTAAATTCTCTAGAGGGAAGAAATGAATTGGCAAATTGTGATGTGGGTACAAAAGAATCAATGTTGTAAAACAGAGATCAGGAGGTGTCCTAGATCCAGATGTGACCACTAAATGGCTGGGAATGACCCACACATCTGGCAAAGCAGCAGCTACTGTGGAGAATGCTCTTGGTAACCTTCTCCAGGAGGTTTGTGCTTGTAATCACTGTAGCAGTTACTGCAACAAGAGTTGTGTCTACTGGAGCTGGCTGAATAAGGGACTTTTTGCACTTGGTACTCAAATGGAACAAAATAATTAACAAGTGGGGTATGAAAACGAGAATAAAAATAGCAAATTGAGGCATTAATTTTTTATTAGAAAACAGAAAAGTAGCACTTCAGGTCAGAATTAAATATTTTTCCAGTGCATTTTTTTAACGTCTTTTTTCTTTTCTCTTTTTATGTCTAGTGAATTGTTTTCTTAGTTGAAACCACTCACTGAGTTTGACCTCACAGATACTGAAACTCGGTTTTACATCCATTTTACTGCTTGTTACAAACGTTTCAGCCACTTAATTTTCAAGTGAACATTTTAGGCCACAGCCCTTCGCAGTCAGTCACTGCTACTCATTACCTTGCTTGTCATGCAGTCTGGGGGTCTGAATCCCTCTGGCATAAAATAGTTCAACATTCTCAAAGCTCAGATTTGTTCACTTCCAGGAATTTTCCGCTTCAATAACAAGACAAAGTGTGGGCACCATGCTGTTTCCTATACATCTTTTCTCCTACAAACTGAACTGTTGTGGGTTTGACTTGCTAACACTGCCAGGATATGTTTATAAAAGCATTTATTTGGAATTCCTCTATTGTGGCTGTTCCAAGCCACTGAGTATTTTAGCTTTTGATTCATTTCTCAAAAAGTGGATAAATTGCTTTTTTTCTTTTCTTTTGTTGTTTTGGGTTTTTTTTGACATTACCAATGTAAAGTGCCTGTTTGGAGATGAATTTGATTTCTGCAGTACTGTTCGTCTTCACGCTGACACTGGTAAAACGATCTGTAATAAACAGACACAGTCAGGGGATATACAGAATTATTCTGTGTTCTTTGAGTGGTCTGTAGCTGCTGCTGTAAAAGAGGAGACTTTTCTCTTGGTGAAGCTCCCCACCCAAGTTTCCCTCATTAACACCAAGAGCTTTTTGCATTTTGGATTGATGTTTGCTCTGATGGTCACAGATTATTTGGACTGCCATCCAAAATGGGCTTGTTTACGTGTTTTAAATGTCCCTGTCTTGATATTTTAGGATTATGGTTGTGTTAGTGCATATGTGAATGAGGAGATAGGGTGCTGTTGCTTTTTTAATTAGACAATTGCAAACTGGCAGTGCTAGAAGAGTAGGAAACCTGCTAATGAACAACATGTGTACATACTGTGGTGTATACAGAATCACCATGTATGTAGTCACTGAAGTCCACAGACGTCCAGCAAGTCTGATCTTCACACTAGATATGTACAGGGAAGATCGTTCCTCCATGATGTGCTCCTGCCCTTAACCCCTCCTGGCATGAGGCAGCTGCTTCTCAGCACAGGCCCAGTTTCAGTTTGTGGCAGCAGATTTCCCAGAAGAGGATCCTTATTGGAGAGGGGAAGATCAGTGGGGCTTAGAGGGGTGCAGGAGGTTTGGGGAGTGGGGCTGTGCTCCTGTTGTCATCCCTCAGACTCCCTCTGTGGTTTCTTCTGCCGCCCCACAGATCTTCCCGCCCAAACCTTCCCGCCTAAAGTGTTGCTTCCTCTACCCATCCCAAAGCCACCACCTGTGCACAGGAGTAACCACTAATTCCTCTATCAATCCATGTCAACCATGCAGCTTCCCTGAGCTCTAGGAGCTGGGGTGGGGGTAACATGCCAAGAGGGAAGAGGGCTTCCTTGTTCTGGCTCTTGCTCTGCTTTTGAGGGTGCGACTTATGGTAAGAAGCAGCCACATGCTGGAGACTATAGGGATACCCCAAATTTATTTAATCCAAGTTGCTAAAAGCACCAGGGGGTGATGTCACAACTGGCTTGATTGGGTGACAGGGAGCTGAAGAGGTCTGGGCCAAAAATTACAATGAGGAGTAAGGCAAATGATGTTTCTGTGGTTTAGCATCTAGATCTTCCCTTCAAAAATGCATCTTCAAGGGCTCATTGCTTTGTTTGTTCCCAGACACAAAGCCATGTTACTACAGAGAGATTTTACAGCAAAGCAGACACAGCAGTGCTATAGAGAGCAAGGATATCTGCTCAGCTCAGATTGATTTTTGTGGTGCCATTTTGTTTGAGGCATTCATGGAGTGACCTTGAACTGTGAATTAGGATCTCTGTAGCTTTGTGAAATCAGCTTTTGGTTCAATGTTATTACTTTTGGAGAAGTAAGTGTCTTCTCACAATGCTGTACAGACAACAGAAGGACAATTGCAAACATTTTAGAACATTTTTTTCTTTATTACAATGGGTCCTAACATCCATCTGTTTTTTCTGGCATGCTTTTGATTTTTACCCAGCATTTTTCCCTCTGGATTTCTAGTAGTCAAAAATATCTCATTTTTATTGTTCCAAAAATACAGTCTTGAATTAGCTACATAGTAAATTCCCTTCTCTAAATGTTCTTTGTTTCCTACTGCAGTTGTTGGCTATTTTGTTCTTGGGATTAGGGATAAGAGATTTGAGAATTAATGCTGCAAAGCTCATGTGGTGTAACTATCTTAATTCCACCTTGCCCTTTTTTTGTTGTTTTGAAATCATTTAAACTTGCCTGATGGTATTTTGTGTGAACAGCCAGCAAAAAGGTTTGATGTGAATGAAATAGTAATGAATCAAGAAGCTCCATCATGATCTTGTGATGTTCCATGTACCAGTAGGCATTTTGCAGTTAGCATTATTGGAAAGGGGGCTGGAGTCTAATGTGGTCTAGAACTGCTTGGCTTTATCCTTAGAAAAGAATAAGAAATGAGGTAACTCCTTGGGAGAATGCAGGTGTCTAAGCTGTGAGGCTGATGAAGGGTCGATGACTTGGGTACGTTGTTATTCCCACTGTTTCTACTCAAAGGTTGTAGACTATCTTGTCATTCCTTTATTTCTTTTAACAAAACACAGGGTTCATGGGTCAAGAAGCTTTATTGGAGTATTTTATCAAACTATGTTCTGTCTATGATAGACAAGATTTAACATTTATGCAGACACAATGAATTGTCAAAATCTACATTTTGAATATGATCCTCTTTCCCCAGGAGACCTAATCTGGGCAGTCTGTTTCTTCTTGGGGAGCTTGTAGCTTTCCCAAGAGTAAATCAGAATCATAATAAAACAATCCCTCAGTCAGCTGAAACAGAAAAGATGGGGTTATTTGAGCTGTGAGACAAGAATGAATTCACATGGGCTAAAGAATGAGAAAACAAATTGGTCAGGTTTAGAGCTTTAAACAAAGGGACAGCTTGATTATATTTTTCACTCTCCACAGATGCTTGAGCAAGCAGAAAATCTGCTGATTAGTTTTCCTGAAAACCCTCACTGCAATCTAGACGAGGTGGAGCTTCAAAGTTTATATTGAAGCTGTTTCTCAACACAAAACCAAGTCTGGGAGAAGCATAATTTGGGGGGTTAGTAAAAGACTGCTAAGAGCCTAAATTAAAATCTGCATAATTTTAGTTGAAAATCTGATTTTCCTGCAGAGCCCAGCTGAATACGTGGCTGCAGATGTGTTGTTAGGGGAACTTGGTTCACATGGCAGACTGCTCTGCATTTCTTGTGGTGCAGTGGGAAGAGCTGCTGAGCAAAAACACAGAATCATAGAATCACAGAATGTCAGGGGTTGGAAGGAACCTAGAAGATCATCCAGTCCAACCCCCCAGCCAGAGCAGGGTCACCCAGGGCAGGTCACACAGGAAGAGATGCAGGTAGGTCTTGAATGTCTCCAGAGAAGGAGACTCCACAACCTCCCTGGGCAGCCTGTGCTAGGCTCTGGCACCCTCACTGGGAAAGTTTTTCCTTGTGTTTACCCTAAACCTCTTGTGCTCCAACTGACTCCCATTGCCTCTTGTCCTGTCATTGGATGACACTGAGCAGAGTCTGGCTCCATTCTCCCTACACTGCCCTGAACATATTGGTAGACACTGATGAGGTCCCCCCTCAGTCTCCTCTCCTCCAGGCTAAAGAGCCCCAGCTCCCTCAGCCTCTCCTCAGCAGGGAGATGCTCCACTCCCTTCAGCATCTTGGTGCCCTGCACTGGACTCTCTCCAATAGCTCTTTGTCCTTCTTGAACTGGGGTGCCCAGAAGTGGACACAGTATTCCAGGTGGGGCCTCACCAACACACAGTAGATGGGGAGAAGAACCTCCCTTGACCTGCTGGCCACTCTCCTGCTGGACATGGGGCTGATGTAGTTATCCTGGCCCAGGCAGTCCAGTCCAGGGAACAAACTGGGATGCTGAGGCAGCAGAAGTACTTTGCCAGTAAGGCACTGCAAGAAAGTACTTATATTTTCAACTGGTACTTACCAAAGTTTCACCAACACTTCCTACCTAAACTGCCCAGCTAGTTCTCATCTAAACCCTGTCTCACTGGTACTTCACCCATTTTCCCAGGGAGGAAGGAGGGTCTGTGCCCACTCTGGGCTGTTCTAATCATTGCCAAAGGCTTCTTTAGAGTTGCAGAGACACCACCATCTATCTCCCAGGGGCTGAATGTTTAAACCAACAGGGAAGTGGAGAGCAGTCATTACACAGTAACTGCTTTGTGGGGAACGCTCCTTATGGTTTTATTGCCTTAATTTCTCAGGAAAAGGAGTTAGAAGGCATATTAGCATGACTGATAGCAGGAGATTTGTCACACAGGAAAGGGAGCTTAAAGAGAGAGATAATGTATCCTACAAATTAGCCAACATCTTAATGGAGTCTAATACAAGATTTTTAATGGTGTAAAACTCTTACATTTGCTTCTTTGTGCAGGGATTTTCTCTTTGATATGCCTGCAGTTTAGTTGCTCGTTGATAAAACCGTATTTAATCCCATTCTATAAATCTTGTTAGGAGAAAGATAGTTCTCTGTAGACTCAAAGTCTGGCAATATCTGGGCTGATGCTTCAGAGAAGGTGAACCTCTGGGCTTACCAATATTTCTTTCTCATTGCACAGTGACATAAGGAAAGGAGGCAGTTTGTTCCTGCCCTTTGCTAACATTTAACTGGCAGGAGCAAAGACAAGATTTTCTTCTTTTTTCTTGCAATTTTCTGTACTTGGTGTGGCAGTGCAAAGAGCCCCTGGTAGGCTATACTTCATCAATATTGCTTTGCTATTAGCATTATTATTGGGGAAGGCAAGCTAAATTAAGCAACAGTAAGACTCTTGACTCCCATAGAATTTTCCTCATGTCGAATTCTATAGCCGATGTAAATCAGCAGATTTCTGCTGCCTTCATTTGTGCTCATTTATGCCAACTAAAGAGCAATGTGACAAGTAGTTCATTGTAGCAACTGGCTGCTCATGTGCCCAGCTCAGATTTACTAGAGCAGTCTCTGAGGTGGCATGAACCTGGTCACAATGGAGTAAAAAGATTTGCACCCAGAGAATCAATGTAGGAGTTGTTCCAGGGGTTATGCCAGAGGTTATTTTACATCAGGGTGACTGAAATCATTAGGCAGAGCCATGTGAGTGTGGCTGGGCTCCAAGATGCTTTAGTGATGTTCTGGACACCTCACCGTAAAGCTCCATGCTCTGTTGGGGCCACCCCATGACCTGTTTGCCCATCAGTCCTGCTCTTGAGTCCCACACACCAGTTATCACCATTCAAGCACTGGTGGGCTGCCGGGTTGTGCCTCTTGTATCTGCAGACACTCAGTGAGCCTGGCAAGTATAAGGGACATTGTTTTCTGGCCAGCCATTATACTCACAGATCACTCTATACTAAGCTCTTCATTTATTTTTTTTTATCCTCTGGGCAGAGGGAATGATGAATTCCTGGTACCCAGAAAACACATATCCAGCACCATCCTCTTCACATAACAACAAGCTGGATGGCATTAACCACTTCTTTCTCAGAGCTCCTCCACAACAACCCAAACAAACCCCACCTTCCAACCCAAACCAGTCTATGACTCTATCAAACAAGAGATGGAGAGAAAACCCATCACTCCCAGTAGGGGACAGCCCTGCAGCCAGGACCACCTTGCTTCAAAGGTGCTACAGACAGAAGGGCTGCAAGGATCAGCCCCTCAGCCCCACAGTGAGTTGGCCACTGTCCTGAGAGTCCCCTGGGTATGGCCACACTGCAGAGCAGGATCAGTATCACTGTGTGAGCTCTTCACTTCAGAGTTCTGTGTTGCCTGGGGAGATGCACAGCCAGTTTCTCCTTTTATTGCTCCTACAGGACACTGCCACATGGAGCAAAAACTTCCTGTTCCGAGTTCTCAGTTTACTGGGCAGGCTCTAAACAGCACCATCCATCAGTGAAAATGTTGCTGTTCTTTCCTCTGGCTCTGTGAAGAGATCACAGCCACCCACCAGCCAGTGCTTTAGGTTGACAGCAATTGCTTTTGCATGATTGTCCCTCCTGCCTCCAGACTCCTGCTGTCCACCATGACATGCCCAGCCCAGGGCAAATTAGATACAAAAGAAGAAAAGAACAAAAACCAACCCCACCACCACCACCCAGCGTGCTTACAAAGCACGGCTCAGCTCTTGCAGAGCTCACAAGGAGTGTGGAGCATTTTGACCATGCAGGGAATTAATTCAGCAAATCAGTTTGCTGTCAAGTTTGTCTTCATAAATGTGTGCAAACTGTTTTATTTTTCACTGACAACCTCATTTGGATATTATTTTTTCAGTGGAATCCTAGCCAAGGCTTTCTTTATGTCACCATAAATCTTAGGAAGGTTTTCCTTGTCAGTGTATTTACAAACCCCCTATAGCAGCATTGCATTAACATTTGAAGTATAAACCAGGCAACATGTTGCAAAGCACAAATGACAGAAACCCCCAAACTTTTCTACCCCCTGGAGTGCCTGAAGCTCATTGCAAAACTGATGAATGGCAGAGAAGGTCAAACAGGCTCAAAGAAGAGATTTTTAGGTACCAGCAGTGCTATTAAAGGTTGCTACTTTTTCAGGCCTGTCTTCCCTGTTCCCTGCTGAGGTACCTGTGCTCAGACAGCTCCACAAAACAACCAGAGTCACCTTTCTGATCAGCAACAGCACCGCCCGTTCCTCCCTGTTCCACCAGGCTCCTTCCTCACCTCCTTTTCCTCCTCTTCATTCTGATTGTGCTGCTAATGAGACACTTGTTTCCTGACCTCTGGCCTTGTGCAGCCCCAGTGATGTTAAATGAAAGAAGGCACAGCAGCAATCCAGCCAGCCAACTATTGAAATCAGCCTCTGCAACTTAGGTGGGCTTCATTAATTCTCTTTATTCCACACAGGAGGGAAGGTAGAAGAGGGAGGTATCATGCCTGGTGTTTGCCAAGATCACTGGAGAGGGTGTACTGGAATTTGGTGTGAATAAAACCCTATATATTTGCAGTCATGGCAACAAAGTAATAGCTGCTTCTGTTTTGTGATTTACAGGCTCTGTGACTAGTATCCAGATTTCAAAGGTGGTGATGTTAACAGCTGCTCAACCTCTGGCAAACCTAGAAGTTAAGAGGCAAGGAAAATAAAGAACTAAAATGATGCTGTTCTAAAGAGTTAGTGGAGTTGTTTGTAAAGCCCAGAGATAGTGTGGGGACAGAAATCACTGCAGCCACAGTGAATTCTTCAAGAGAAATGAAAAAAGAATGAGAAACCAAGAAAAGAGAGTATTTTGAGAGCTTGAAAGTGAAGTGCTGGGTTTGTTTGAGGAGCTCAAATGGAAGGGCTCACAAGGAGGGGGCAGGAGCAGGAGCAAGCTCAGTCAGTCCAACAGGATACAACAGCAGTTCATGGAGATAAAAGCAGACACTGGTACTGGAGGCCAGGAACCTCCACAGCTTTCATTCATCCTCTTCTTCATCCTCCAGCTATGCTTCACTGCTTGCACTGCAAGGACTAGTCATGATTTAGTTCCACTCCAAGGGTACCTCATCTTTTCCTACAGCCTAAGTCTTGCTATTAAAAATTAATGGGTCTGTAAGAGTCCAACAACCCATGAATGCAGAACAGCTTCAGCTCTCCACTTCATCTGTCCAGAGTGCCATGGCTCGTTCTGCCATGTCAGTGCAGCACTTGAAAATGGTGTTGATCTTTTAGACAGGAGCTCTCTGCAGCTTGAAAAGAGTGGATTATGAGAACTAGACAATAATTTGCCTCTGGATGGGGAGCACAGGTATTCTTGGCCTGCTTTCACTAGGGACACTGCCAGGCAATGTGGGGAAGAATCCCACTGTCTGTAGGTGTGAGCAGCACAGGTATAAGGTGCACCTTACACCAAGGGCATATTGGAGGACATCTCTGGCCTTTTGTGGGGAAGGAATGACACAGTGAAGTGAAAGTTTTGCTTCAGTCCATCTGACAGGTACCCCAGTAAACACAGGGAAGACTTAGTCTTTTTTTGTGTAAGTCTCCCCTGTAGATAAAATGGCCTTTTGTTAGAAATGCTCCAGTGTGAACTGTCCTTGACAAAACTGTTAGCTGAATCCTTCAACCCCTGTTTTCTTGGAAAGGGGAGGACCTTCTCAGGAGCATTCTCCTCAGAGTAGATTCTCCTTTCAGTTGTGTGATGTTTGTTGCTGTAGAAGCAGCCACATGCTGGATGGCTCGAGTCCATCCCTAACATCCTCTTCATGGTGCACTGGATTAAAAACCATGTCCAACTCAATTCCTGCAGACACACTTGGTGGGGCAGAGAGTGGCAGCTTTTTCTCTTCCATTCTTCATGTGCCACTAGAAATAAGCAGTTTTAATTGCTTCCTAGTCCTAAGTTGAAGTCTCACATTAGCAACAGCTACTGTATCTTAAAGATGGAAATCACAAGCACTTGAACAGCACTTGCTGTCTTCAGAGTACTTTGTAGACATTATTTCTGAATTACTTCCGAATTCCTGACTCCTGAACTGGGTGCATTCAGAGAAGTGTGAGCAGCAGGTTGGGGTTCCATGGTTCAGGGGGAGCATTCACTGCATGAGATGAAGCCAAGCAGCTGCTGCTCCTAGCACGTTTCCTGTTCACTCCCCAGTATCTCACAGGGGAACTGGTGACCAAACTGGCAGAGACTGGGGCCCCCAAGTTGGGATCATTTCTGAATGACGACATCTGAAGGAAGAGGAGGCTCTGTCCTGTCACTGGCATCATTGACAACACTCCCATTGACTCAGAGAAGAGTATGAGGAGGCCCAACAGTGCAGACTTCTGATGTCATCTCCCTGGTTCTCTTTGTTTTCCAAAGACCCCTTTGTGCTTCTCTCCCTTGCTTTGTATTCTGAACGCCGACACCACTTCTGTGCTCCGGGCTCCCACTCCTAATTCCATTGCAGCTCTTCTGACCCTCTTACCTACACACTGACCAGCAAGTCACACTGATCCTTCAATATAAGGTGTAATAAAAGCCACGAGAGGAAGAGGAGGAGGGAAATGAGAGTGGAGGAGGAGGAGGGTTGCTATTGTTCTGCCCTCAGCACTGCCAACCCATCCCTTGTTTTCTCTGCCGACTGTCTGCGTTCAAACTGTTTGAACAACCAGGGCGCAGCCGGGAGGCTGGCGAGAGGGTTAGCTGGGTCTGAGCTGGGAATACTTGTGTGAGTCAGGAAGCAGGCATGGGAGGAAGGAAATTAAGTGGAGACATCTGTGTAGCTTAGCTTTCAGCAGCTCTGCCTGGGGTAGGGGTGGGAGAGTCATGCCTGAGATGACATAACATATTTTGTCTTCCGTGAGCTGCGCACAGAGGAGTCGGCAAAAGCGAAGCATGGTCTGTGTCACGCGTGGTCTGGGCAGACTGGGTACATAATGGAGCAGTGTCAGGGCTTGCTGCTCTGCTTTTCACCTCCCAAAATAACTCTTCAAGACCAAGAACCAAGGAGAATGTGATATGGTCCAAAAACTGATCTTGGACTTTTTTCGCAGACGACTGAGCCAGAGGCCGACTGCTGAAGAATTGGAGCAGCGGAACATCCTGAAACGTGAGTCCTGGTGCTGCTGCCATCCCATTGCCCCCCGAGCCAGCTCCTTGGGGTTAGTTTAGATGTGTGTGGGGTGCTTTTTATACACCATCAGCTATTCATTATTAATCCATGCTTAGAAGCTTGTGAGTCTGCAGCAACAGCGAGAGCTGCAGGAACAATTTGTTTGAAATTCTTTCCGATTCTTTAGGATCAGAGTCAGGGAACTCACAGGAATGAGCACTCTGTGTGGAATACACCCCAAATGTTGAGTCTCCTGTTCCAAATGGAGGGTTGGTGGTTCTGAAAAGCTTTTAGGTGGCCCTTAGATGAGCATCCCATTACAAGTTAGTAAAGACTTTAGGTTAGTTTCCCTCAGAATCTTTGCAGTGATCTAGACGAGGTGGAACCTTTGTTCAACTGAAAGAAAGAAACCAGTGTAACTCGGGATGATTTCCCTGAAATGCTCCCCTGAAACCCTTTATATCAGGCAAAAACTTGCTGTAGATTCTCAAAATGTGAAATGGTATTTTACAGGAACAAAATACCATTTAGAGACCCTGACTGGAGTTAAGTTAGTAGATACATCACCACCAGCTTCCAAGGACTGAGTCTGGCACAAATCTCATGAATGAACAGGAAAAAAAAAGACATTTTCCATTTTCTTTACTCATATTGAAGTAGCTTGAGCTTTAAAAAAAAAAAAAAAAAAAAAAAAAAAGAGCTATCTAATTGTTGCTTTGGAAACAGACAATAAAAGAAGCAAATTCTTCCCTTTTGAAGTTAGCAAATGCATCATTCCAGGGAAATTTTAACAAAAGGCTACAGAAAAAGGTATTCCTAAATGGTACCTTGTACATAACTTCCCTTAGCTAGGTCCATCATTTCCCTTCTCTTGTTCAAATCACTGCCTTGTACAGAATCATAAAAATGTGGTAGCAGAAGATTAATCCTCTGAAAATTGGCAGGATTGATTGATTAAATGCTTCACATTCCTAGCGAGTCAATGACAGTTGTAGCTCTCAGCAGGGGTTTTATCTGTTCCTGTTATTACACGTGGCAGACAAAGACAAAGAGACAGACACCCCTGCTCATGCACACAGGGCAGCAGAGCAAAGTGGGTGAGCCCCAGGCTGCCCAAAAAACATTTGTTTGGGGCCAGCCCCCCTTGTGAGATCTCTGCTCCTACTGCTGAAGGATGCCAGGGGCAGAGCCTGGGGTAATAGGTGGCCCATCCAGATGTGATTGTCTCTTGAGGGGGTAGCAGAACAGCTGGAGGAGGGCGAAACTGCAACATGACTGATGCCAGGCTCAGGCAGGAGGGACAGAGGCCAATTCTCTGGGCAGCTCATGTTGTCATCCCAGGACTTACGTGTCCTGCACCACCTGGCACTGGTACGTGACCAGTGAGCACCAGCCTGGCACTGGTGAGAGTGGCTGGGGGGAGGTGGGGGTCTCAGGCAGCTGCTTTGGCACCAGCAGAGAGGCAGGACCTCCAACAGTGGGTGAGTTGCAGAGATTCCTCAAGGTCAGTTGCCAAGCACAGCAGCCATGTAGCCCCCTGAAGATGTCTTGCATTTCAGAGAGTCACATTGGCTTCTTCTTGAATGGAATAAAGGCTCTTCAATGGCATGGATGTGTTGGAAAGTATTACCCTGAATCCAGAGCTATCTTGTATTTCCCAAGTGAAATTTCCATAGCTTGGTTCCTAAGCACAGCTCTGCCCCAAAATTACTATCTTGAATAAACTTCAAAATGATGGGGAAAAGTAATGCAGTATTTCCAAGGCATCAAAGCATAAAATTAGTTCTATAATGAAAAAAAAAAAAAAAAAAGCCTAAAAGTGCACCACCCTTAAACAACTAAATATAAATAGTGTCTGCTTTTTACATCATTTTGTGTCCTTTCCATAGGCTTGTGAGAAAGAGGATTGTAATAAATATAATGGAGCCTAGAGATAAAGAGACATAGAAGGCAATAACAGAAAGAGTATAAATGCTCTGTATAAGCAGGTCAAGCTGTTTGCAGAAACCCAGTTCAGAGCACACAAAACCCAGCATGCTCCCCGGCAGACTGAATAGGATTCCCTTTGCAGCTAAAGCTGGAATCAACTTGATGCAAATGTCATGTCTGGTACAGTGATGTTCCTCCTCCACGTGTAACCTCATTACTGCCTGTTCTGGTGGAAGAAATGAGGCAAAACACCATTGGACAGCCAGTCTTTATCCATGAAGTGATCACCTTCCAGCTCCTGGTGCAGCTGGAATAATTATGAGATGACCTTTATTGAATTACAAGGGCAAAGCACAAGTTCCACTATTTGCTGGTGGAAACAGGTTCCAGCAGAGAAACAGAATGAGGATGTTGGTGCTTGGAGGGTCCTTCCACCCAATCACTGGCTCTTATTGAAGTCAGAGGCAAGTAGTGAGAGGAGCCCAGGACTGCAGTGCAGCTATTATCAGTTTTTTGCAGCTGATAATTGCTGGCCAAGTGTATGAGGAAGGATGGTGCAGAGCCCATCCAGCACCATCCCCGTGACACTTCTCAGATGGGTGGGAAGAGTTCAGCTCTCAGCCTGGCACAGTCAGGGTTACATGAATTCCTCACAAAAACAATGGTTAGGTAGCTTCTGAGAGGCTTAGGCTGCCCTGGAGGACATTTCACACTGGTGCTGAAATGGCATCTGAAAATGCCATTTTCATGTGTGCCAACCCCACACACTGACCCACACAGGCCTAGAGAAATAGAGCATCTCCCCAAAACACCAGATAAAATAAAGCAGCAGTTGTATAGTTTCTCAAGGCAGGCATGACTTAACTCACTTTAAAGAAATACCAAAAACAAAGTCTCTAGTTTCAGAGAATATATTCCTAATTTCCAGTTTTGAGGTCTTCAGCCTGCCTGGCTGTCTCTGGAGATGGCTGGGTGGGCTGGGCAGTGAGAAGAACAGAAGGACATTGTGTGCCAATGACAAAAGTGAATGGCCACAATTTCAGTTCTATACATTGAACTTCTCTGCTGCTTGTAGTTCCACCCTGACTGGGTGCTCAGTGCTGTATCTCTCTGCCTTAATCTTACAAAGGATTTATTAGTGGCTCTGTTTCTGAAAGTGGTCATTTGCAGGACCAGCTCCTCCAAATTTGGGACAGGAAAGGAAGAATGAAATTGCTAGAGGATCAATTGCTAGAAGAGAATCCAGCCCAGTAAGGACAGGAGCCACTGAAAGAAGAAAAATCTTACCAGTGTAGGTACTGCAGTTACCATGTAAAAAACCACTTGTGATTGTCCTCTGTTCTTTTTATGCCAGTATCAGTTTCCTTCCTCCTGAAAATGCAAGCAGCACTTTTTACAACATGGCATTTAAAGACCAGAGGCATATTTTGAAACATCATGACACTGATGGGCTCTTTGTGCACTTTGGTGGAGATTTCTCAGTCTGCTCAGCTCATGGGAAGCTGCAGAATTTGCCTGACCACCCCTATTCTGAATTGTTTTTCCATTCTCTCCAAAGAGTAGCTGCAAGAAATTAATCTGTAGGTGGAAAATAAAAGAAACCCAAAATTGTATCTGTTTCTTTTCCAGCTGTTGACCTTGCAGCCTCACAGAACCCAACCACAGGGCAGCTAAACCCCCTGAGGCCACCAGGCCTGTGGGCAGGGAGACACCAGTTTCTGAAGAGCAGGCTCAGTGCCTGGCCCTTCCAGAACATGGAGAGATGCCAGTGCAGGGAAAGGAAGGGGCTGAAGGTGTTTCAGGGAGTGTGTGAAGAAGCATGGTAACTACAGCTGGAGGAAGTTCCCCAGCCCAGGGGAGAGGTCCTGAAACCCCCACAGAGAGACTGAGGTTCTTGCAAACTGTGCATACCTGGTGAGGCCACAGCCTGAGATCCTTCTGAATCTTTTCCAGCCCGGAATGAGCAAGAGGAGCAGGAGGAAAAGCGAGAGATAAAGAGAAGATTAACACGAAAGGTGAGAAGCAACTCTGATCCTGTTTTGCCAGCACAGGAATTTTCTCCCTATTGCACAGCTGTTCACCTTGTCTTTTTTTTTCCTTTCATTTTTCTCAGCACCATTTTCATACAAGTCTTTAAAAGAAATCACCAGTGTCAAAGGCTGTAAGTCCACAGAGAGTGATGGGAATCATTTTGCAGGCTAGTGCTGGAAACATTCTGGAGCAGAACAAAAGGTCTGGTCTTTATAGCCCAAGGAGCTGTGACCAGTGAGGGAGAAAGCACTGGGCTAACCCTGCTCCCTCTAAACATAATGGCTTCTGCACCCATTACAGAGAAAGCAAAGTGAAAACAATGCTGCTGGCATTTGAAAATTCCACTTAAAAAAAAAAAAACCAAAAAAACAAAAACATAAAACTGGGAAATAAGCTTCTCCTGGAATGGGAGATTGTGACTTGAGGCATTTAAACTGGAGACAAGCACTTGCAAATGGTGTGCAGCACAGAAAGCAGTCTTGCACTGGTAGGGAAGGATGAGCAGAACAGTAGAGCTGGGGTTGATTTTCCTCCCATTTCAGAGTCATTTACTCTTAAAACTGAAGAGTAGTCATTTCAGATACACTGTCCCAGTCTCACAGCTGGTGTAAACAGCTACAGATGCCCCAACATGCATCACTTGTTGCTGCCAGTAAACTTTCTTTCCCCAGTGTCTTATTTCCTATCTCCAGAGGTGGAGGAAGCCCCCTAAACCTCACACTCTTATGAAGCAGCATCAGGCCCTTTCTGTACCTTTTTAGGTGGCTTAGTCTTTTTGACCTGTGTGATCACAAGCTTTCCTGGTATCAATGATGGGGAAAGAGCTCTAAATCTGCAAGGAAAGGTGACATTCAGAACTGGATTGCTTGCTTTTGTGGTTAAAAATCTGATTTTTTTTCTCAGCAGAGTTTTTGGGGGAACCCAGACAGGAGCCCCTGTTACCTGGGGGGGCTAAGAACACAGCCCAGAGAGCTGTGACACTTTCAAACACTGACATTCCTGACAACAATGGCAGGGATGGGCTCGAATCCCCTCAGTGCCTGACAGAGAAAAGCCCAACTGCATTGCAGATGTTTCATGGGGCTTAGGCTCTGCACAAAGGCAGAAATACCCTTGGACCCTTCCACTGATTGCCCTGTATGTTGAAGGGCAAATACAATCCAGAGCCCATGTGAGGCTGCTACAGCACCCTGGCACTGGCTGCTCCCTCAGACCTCAGCAGTTTTCTGTGAGGTTTCTATCTTTGTGTTTTTTTGTATTTCAATCAGGCCCAACCAGGAAAGCAGTGCCAGTGAGCCCCTGGCAGTCAGCTCTTTCAGATTCATACCCTGCTCCAAGTCACATCCCCCTTAAATCTTTTTTTTTGGCTTCTTCCCTAGTGAAGATTGTTCTTCCCCACATTTGGGAGGCTGGTAGGAACTTGACTTGGCATTGTTTGATTTTGAGTGGCTTTTTTAAACTCCTGTCATGTCTTTTTATGTCATTTTAATGGAAGACCCACGAGCCTGGTCTAACAACCAGATTTTCTTCTCATCTCCCAGCCACACCACCATCAAAGCTCAGAAGTCACTAGAGGAAAGACACAAAGTGTGTGTGGGGAGAGGTAACAACCAGAAATGCCAAGCACCTTGTTGCTTGGTGAATCCTGCAAAAGCAGTTGTTATTCCCAGCTCCTGTCTGTCACCAGCATGTCCCAGATGCACCCTCACCCTGCTGTCACTCTGTACTGAGGTCTTACTCCTGAAGGATTTGAAACCTCAGATGGAGCAGAAGTTGAATTGTGTTTTGCCCAGCAGACCTTCCTGTTTGCAGGGAGTTTTCATCCACTCACACCCCACCCTGGGGTAAATTCAGGAGAGGCTGTGCCATGTGCCCTTGGGATTGAGGGAAGAGGGCTCTGCAGAAGCCACCATGGCAAGACTTTTGACCTTGCACTAGAGAAACTGCTGCTGACCCTGATTTTCTTTTTTTTTTTTTTTTTGGTGGCATCATTCCAGCTCAAGGGAACAACCCACTTCATCCATTTAAAAGCTGTTCTTAACAATCCCTCCAGTGCTGCTGTTCTCTTACAGGATGATGATGATAAGTTGGAACGTGACAGGCTGTAATAAGGAAGATTACCTTGCTAGGTCTAGATGCCTTATTAAAGTCAGCAATAAATACCCAGCTGAATTCATCATCTGGACAGGCAATTTCTAACATTAAAAAAAAAGAGAGATTTTAAAAATCAGGTGACCTACAGCCAGCCCTTTAAGTATTTTGCATCCTCTCAGACTCATCTGACTCCAAATTAACTGGATTAGCTGTCATTCAAAGAACAGAATGGAGGCAAGTGCTGCTTTCTCTACCTCATGTCCCTCCTACCCAGGGAAGGAGAGGTGAAATGTGTTTTCCTGTCACCTGAGCTGCCCATGGATGGGTTCTGCACATCCAGCCACCCCTGTGCTCCCTCTCCCTGCCCCTTGGGGCCCCTGAGCAGCTTTGGGCAAGGACTGGCACCATCTCAGTGGAGGGATGTCAGGATTAGGAAGGCTTTTCTCTTGGCCCACAAGCCCATTCCAGGAATATTAATGTGGAGTCCCTCTGAGGGAACTGTGGCAGACAGGTCCCCTCCACGGGGGGAGATCTGGCCCCCCTGGGAATTGCTACTAGGAATTTATCCTCTCTGAGCCAAGGTGAATTTGGCCAAGCACCAAAGCAATTAACACAAGCCTGAACTCCCCCTGAGGACTTCCATTGCAGAGAAAGACTTGAAGCCTGGATTAACAGAACACCTTCCAGATCACTTGCAACAGGAATCAAACTTTTCCTAACTTCTCTGAAATAGCATCGTGCTCCCCATTCCCCAGAACCATTTACTGCTCCTGTTCCCCACATTAATTAACTCCTGTTCCCCACTGCCAGTAGCTAATTTTCCCTGGGGTCTAGCTCCAAAATGAAAACTCATAGCTGTAATATCACCAACCACAATACTGAGGTGTGGCTGCTTCTTACAATCCATGAAGCAAGAGTCTGAATCCTTTGGTCCCATTACATTTCTGCCCTGGTGCAACTTAAACTCTCCCTCTGTCCACTGGTCCCTCACTGTTAAGTGCTTTCCTGCTCAAGTTTTTCTTTAGCTAACCTCCACTGGCTTCCAGCAGCACAGGCTGTTCACAGTAATGAACTCTTGAGAGAGGTGGGAGGTGAGAGGGAGGGGAAAGGTCAGAGAAGAAGAAAGGTTAGCAGCTAATTTGGGTAAACTGTATTTGTAGTCAGAGGGAAAGGTCCTCGGGGCATTTTCATCGCATCTTGCTCACAACAAAAGGTGGGGAACAAAGGAGCCAGGGGCTTGTGTGGGCTGCTAGTTAGGAGCCGGATTTTTTCACCTTGATTTCTTCCCTAAATAACAACCATAACATTTTAACAAGATAATGAAGCAGGGACCAGTGGAGTGACAAGACTAAGAGCTTCATTGTGACTGAAGTGGAGCAAACTCAGCATTTCACATTGAACTAAATCCCCAGACCAGACTATCAGGAGAACATCCCCCCCTCACCTGGTGCTGGGGGCTGGGGTTGATTCATTTCCCATGCCAAGAACAAAGGGCTTTGTGTGAAACCTTCAGTTGCAAATTGACTAAGTATCAAAGCTTGAAACCTGCCCATTTTTATCTCCAGTGATCCAGAATATACAGAGGAAAACTAAAGGAGATGTGGAAGGTCCTGTCCTCATTTAAACTGGTTTTGAATTAATACAAATCCATCTCCTTTGAGAGGGGCTTCTGCCCTGGCTCACACTGGGTCACTCACCATGAAGTCACCCTGCTCCTCAGCTCAGATCTGCACTAATAGCTGGATGGAAATGGGTATGTCTGGGTGGGACAGACAGAAACACCCACAAACACACAGCCTTTAGCCATTAACAGAAGTTAGTGAGTCCAGCTCAGTGAGATCCCTTTCTCCCAGCTTGGAGCACCACTGCCTTGTGCAGGTGGCTCTGTGTCTCCAAGGTGAGAGCTCAGGTGAGCTGTGCCTTCAACACAGACACATTGAACTGACACCTACAGTGGAGCCACTTAGATTCTGTCTGCAAAGCTGGTTCCCCAGCTCTTTAACTGGGCACTGGGCAGCCCAAACCTACTGAGATCCCCTCCAGCTCAGCAGGTCACCTGCAGTGGCACGAGGAGAGGCAAGGTAGTTAATTAGCTGCTCACATAATGTAGCTTTAATTAATTGCTTTAGCAAAACCACTCAATGTGGTTGTCCCTCTCTTTACACCCAGTGTGATTGTATTGGCACTTTGGTTTAATGCACTGAATAGATAATGTCAATGTATTTTATATGTAAATATATGTAGATTTATGGCTACAGATGAACTATAAGGTGTGGATTTGTGTCTCACAGGCAGAGCACTGGCATGCAGTCAGTGCATCTTTCTCTGTGCACAGCTCTGCCCCCTGGTATTTTTTCACCACCTTTTCCCTGTCCTGCACCCCCACCAAGGGGTCGGGGGGGGCAACACCTGCAGCTGCTGCACCTGATTTGACCTTTGTGAACTGTGTCTCTTGTCAGCGGTGTCTCGTTTCATCCCATCATTCTTAACACCCTCATCTCTCTGATTTAACCCACACCCAGTGCACCAGGGAAGCCAGGTGAGCCCCTTAAGAGCCATTGCAGCCCTGGCGTAAACATCAGTAATAAATTCACATCCCCGGCAGAAGCACCACCCCCCTGTGGTGCTCCACCCTCTCCCCTGCTTTTCAACACCTCAGCAACTCCCCTCTGCCTCTCCCAGGGCTTGAGGGTGGTCTCCAGCTTCGCAGACAGGTGGGCTGCTAGTGCAGGTGCTCTCCCACGAGATTCTCTCACAAGCAGCAATGCTGTGAGAAGCTGATGAAACCTGGGACTACCTGAATCCTCTTATAACAATGGCTGTAGTCAAATAACTCCCCTAAACAGCACTCTGCGTGAGGGGGAAAAGTTCAAGTCCTGATGCCCGTTTCCACTCTTTGCTCACCCCCCAGCTGAGCCAGAGGCCCACGGTCGAAGAGCTCCGCGAGAGGAAGATCCTGATCCGCTTCAGCGACTACGTGGAGGTGGCAGACGCGCAGGACTACGACAGGAGGGCGGACAAACCCTGGACACGGCTCACGGCCGCCGACAAGGTAAGAGGAGCAGCCGTGGGAGGAGCCCTGACCAGCTACCGAGTGTTCCCTGCCGCCGCCTCCGGTGGTTGGTGGCTGGAGCGGCGGGAAGGCTTTTTGCCGGGCTCCTGCTGCTCCTGTTAGTTTGGAGTGTCCGCAGTCAGGAAAACAAATCCTGGCAGTCCTGAGAGCTGCCAACTGGAGCAGGGAAAAGCAGCAGCACAGCCCTTGGCCCCAAGGGGGGGCACAGCAGCCACTCGCAGGGACACCCACTTTGTGAGCCAACAATCACAGAATCATTCCGGTTGGAAAAGCCCCTTGGGATCACCTCCAACCATTAACCCACAGAGGCTGTAGGTGACTGGGGGCCCTGTGGGTGCTGAACAGAGCAGCCTGTGGCAGGGGTCCTGCTGGATTGGTGCCTTGCCTGGCTCAGCAGATGGCACAGCTGGGTCAGAAGAGGATGAGGGACAGAGGGGCACAGCCTGGGGCAGAGCAGAGGGCAGGGAGCTGGGCATCCTTCTTTTCCTCCCAAGTAAACTCAGCCAGTTCAGTAACTCACCTGAGGAAATCCAGGCCCACATAAAGGCAGGAGAGATCCCAGACCCACATCAGCAGGCTGCAGGCTCAGGTCACAACCTGTCAGGCTCCAAACAAGTCACTTTTAGGGGAACTGGGGGCATTTTTTTTTTTTCCTCTCACACTTCTGCTAATTTGGATTTTGTGCATGAAAGGCTTTACACAGTCAGCCAGAATCAGGTGCTGTAGCTGGGATGTCTGTGATCCATTTTCCAATGAGCCATTCCACACAAGCATTTATCTCTTCCCTTTGTGCCCTTTAGAACATGTTTTAATCTCTGTTCCTTTTCTCCTTTTAAAATCTTACTTTATGTTTCTCTTTCTTTGATAATGTTCTATCTCTGGCTGATAATGTTACAGAGCTGCTTCATTTTTAATACTCTTTTGTTTTGAGAACAAAGTGAACTGCTTTTGATCTCTCTCATTTATACATTTATGAGTTTATTTGTCCTTTTCAGGCAGCCATTCGGAAAGAGCTTAATGAATTTAAAAGCACTGAAATGGAAGTTCATGAATTAAGCAGGCATCTAACAAGGTAAGCTGAGATTAATTCTCTAAGGCTATCAAGGAACACTGCTGTTTAAAATAAAACAAAAACACACCCCCAGCAGCTGTTTCTCCAACACCTACTGAACACACCAGGAGGTCTAGACAACATTCACAATTACAGGCTGTAAAAGAAACTCAAGAGTTTCTTGGGCTGCCCGATCCTTGTCACTGAGCAGGCATCTGCTGCCTCTGCAGAAAAGTCCAACCTCCCTTTAGTTTGTTTTTTCCAAACCTCATGCTCTGGCTGCATGGCTGTTCTGGTGTCAAAAGTGAAGAGCATTGGTCCCTGGAGGACAGGGATCTGGGCAGCTTGGCACTTAGCAAGGTGCTGAGTTCCACTCACCCAGCCTGTGCTGAGTCTGCTGTGGCCTTGGTGCCCAGCTGAGCTGAACCCTGGGCATTCAGCTGCAGCCAGGCTTTTGCAAACCACCATGAACCCCCAGCTTGTGGTTAGACAGAAGGACAAGTGGTGTCAGGCACTGCTGAAAAGTGACAGCAAGATCTGGTGCCAGAGCAGAGCTGCCCTTGTGTTCATCAGCAAGGTGCTCATGAAAAATGCAGTCCCCACTTTAAGAAGAATACAGTAGAGCTTAAGGCCAAATTTATTTTGCATGAGGGGATTTTTCTGTGTATAAATTAATCATTATACTAAAATTCACCACATGCATTATGTATCTGTTCCCTCACAGCAACAGTCACCCTGCACATGCTGGGGGGTGTCATAACAGGGTGCTGCTGGAGACACCAACTGCTCTTGAGCCACAAAGTCTGGGAGGAGCTTTAGGCTGGGCCTAGACCTGTTGAGCCCAGTGCCTTGTCCTCTGAGTGACACTTGGCCCCCTCCTCCAGGGGGAGCTCCCCTGATTTCCACAAGGCTTAAAGCATCCTGCAAGCAGAGTCTAGTTTAGCTTTTGCAGGTGTCTGGGCAGCATGTCACTTCTCTTCCAGGGCTGGGGTCACCCCTGTGACCCTCTGAGTTGACTCTGTGTGAACCTGAAAGCCACCAAGTGCCCTTGACTCACTGAGCCTGGGCCAGGCCTACTCAGAGCTATAGCTGAAGTAAACCTTTGCCTAAACTTGAGCAGGACTTACTGGTTAGACAGGAGGCTTCAGGAAATACTACCTGAAGGAAGCAAGACAAAGCTAGAGTAGCTCTGTTAAATAAATGTAGATAAATCACCATTATAAAATCATTAGCGAGGTAATGAGCTACTCATGTCATTAAGCAGTGGCACGAGCTGAGCAAAGACTGTGAGTGTGGCTGCACTAGTGGGACACATTAATTAACTCATAACAAAGTGAGGAGTCAAAGCTTTAAAAATAAAACACAATACCTTTGCAGAGCTGGCAAAGGCAGGGCTCCTGCCACTGGGTGTACTGGGAGAAAGGATGGCCAGTTTGGCTCTGCCTGTCTCTCCAGCCTCCAACATTAAAGAATAATTAACCTGCATGTCAGTTTTTCTGACTAAGAGCCTAAGCTTTGTCTAAAGCAGGTAATTGTCATGGAATAGGGCAGGGGGTGTCTGGAAGAGGATTAGCTGGTCTGGAATCAGGGATCTGACAGAATGGACCAAAGGGGTATTGGGCAGGTTTGGTGCAAACTGCTGGTGCCTAGGAACTGGGAGCCTGACAACCCAGGGCTGTGCAGAGGGTCTGGGTCAGTGCTGCAGGAGTCAAGCTGCATCATTCTGTCACTGGAACAAGTAGTTCTCAGGTATTTTTGTGTCCAACACTCACATGAGGATGTTCTCTTCTTACTTCTCTTGTCTCCCTGGCTTGTAGGTTTCACAGGCCGTAGCAGTTCACTCTACCTGACTACTATGCTGTCTTCAACACATAACTAAAGGAACCATAAGTGCTGGTAACATTCACTTCCCTGTTCCGTACAATGTACATCTTCTGAACTGCCTTTTTAGAAAAAAAAAAAGTAGAAAAAGAAATACTAAAAAAAAAAGGAAAATTGTATTTACATGTGATGGGTACTGCAGCAGCACCAGAGCAGCTGGATCCAGCTTCACTGACAGCAAATACCCCTGGTGGGAATCATGCCAAGGTTTGGCCTCTATGTGTAAGACTTCCCTGGCATGTGGATTATTTGCCATACGTGGTGTTCCCCTTCTGTCCTCGGGCACCCCTGATCCTGACCAGCCTCTGGCATCAGCTCCAGACAGCCCTGAGGTGGTGGTGAGGTTCCCACTGGCCCGGGAGGAGTCTCCAGCAGAGGAGCACCCACAGCACTTAGACCCAACACTCCCCTCAGGCTGCCAGCACCTTAGGAGGATGATGAAGGAGCAAAACCACCCTCTGGGCCATCCCATCAGTGAATATCCTCTGACTGAACAGGCACCTTCCCCTGGAGAAGTTTGGTGCCAGACCACAGGCCCTGCTCAGCTCCCAGGCAGGAAAAGGCATCACCTGGAAAGACCAAAACTCCCACGGAAGGCCGGTTCCATTTTACCCACTGCTTATTTCTCATCTCAAGCATCATTTTCTAAGCCCCTCTGAGATCACAGCAGCAGTGACAGGGACATTGAAGACAAGCAGGCCAGACCCATCTCCTCCTGGGTGGATCCACTCAGTTCACAGCTTCTGCCACCCCAGCTTTGGGGCAGCGAGAACGGCCGGAATCCTCACCTGGAATCCCCACCTGCTCTGCAGAGGGACATGACAGGAGGAACTGGGGGCTTGTGGAGGGTTCTGTCCTCTGTCAGGTGTTTCCAGGATTCTCAACAAGAAAAGCAGGACAGCTTGTGGTACCTACCTAGCTAAAGGGAGTCTGGAGCATTGGTATGGATGGTGGGACTGCTCTCTGGTACAGCTGAGGCGTAGGGACAAGAAGTCAGGAGTGTTCTGGTTTGGGTTTAAGTTATTTTTATTGTAGTGGTTTAACAGACAAGGTGAGTCAGTAGAGCTCAGAGAGCTGGTCACTCTGGGCCTGGCCTACCTGCCACTATTAGCTCATGTGAACAGGAAGAACATGCACAACCTCCCTGAACTGCAGACTGTCTCACGGGCTCAGCTGCAGCTGAACACATGGAAGTGCTTTCCTGAACTGAGGCCAGCACCTTCCAGAATCAAGTCCCCAACTAGTGTGAGGCCAGCCAGCTGGGGCACACATGCTCTAGGATTCCTTTCCAGCTTTAGCAGGAAACTATGATGCCATGTTTTGGGTCAGTGGCCCAAAGCACTGTAGCAACATCACTGTAACAAGTTCCAGATTATTCCTTCAGGACA